>JAVSIQ010000822.1:0-58960 GCA_038502775.1 Hippodamia convergens | reverse complement strand
AACATTTTACAGAGGTACAATATCCAAATTTTATGGTCTACCAAAAATACATAAAGAAATATTAGCTCTTCCGACCAATCATTTCATCGATTGACGCACCTAATCTCAAAATAGTTGAATTCATACAAGATGTACTAACACAAGCATATGATCAGTCCACATTTTTTATACCAAGGACTCATTCGAATTTACAGAGTTCATTAATGAGATTCAAACTACCAAACAATTTATATTCTACAAAGCTGGGTTGGGTATCCTTATTCACCAAATCACATTAGAACTAACCAAAAAGAAGCTATAGAAAAAAATGGAAACAATAAAACCACACTGTCCGATAGAATTTGATACGTTTTGTGAAATGCTAGATCTTTGTTTTGATACAACTGCCTTTGTATACAATGGCAAATACTATAAACAGAAAGAAGGCACACCCATGGGATCTAAGGTTTCTTCAATTATTGCACAAATTACGTAATGGACCATATCCTCATGAAAATTACACAACAATTACAATTCCAATTACCTTTTTTTGTAAGAAATTCATGGACGATATCATAACCGCTATTCCTAAAGAACAAAAAAGTAC
Source organism: Hippodamia convergens (assembly GCA_038502775.1). Classification (NCBI taxonomy): domain Eukaryota; kingdom Metazoa; phylum Arthropoda; class Insecta; order Coleoptera; family Coccinellidae; genus Hippodamia; species Hippodamia convergens. The sequence goes on along the minus strand of JAVSIQ010000822.1, from coordinate 58,374 downwards.
AATAACAGAAATAATCAACTCCATCAACCCGAAAATTCAATTCACCATAGAGAACGAAAAAGACCAAAGTATACCATTTCTAGATACAAAAGTAATAAGAACTGAGAACAAACTCCATAATAACTGACTGGTATGTGAAACCAATTGCATCACAAAGATATATCCATTATCTGTCATTACCATTCTCCAAAAATGAAATTCAATTTCATCAATAATTTGAAAAATAGAATAACAAAATAATCTCACATCACATTAAGAAATAAAAATCTAGCAAATCTTTTCAATATATTGAAAGAAAATGGATATCCAACGAATTTATTGAAAAAAATTGATTTATAGCACTCCAAAACAGCCCCGTAACAAACAAATGAGGTTCCACCACCAGCCCAGACTAACCAAGAAAAGGATTTCTACATCACAATTACCATATGTTGAATCATTAACAGGGAGATTAAAGAACATCATTCTCAATGATCAAGTGAAGACATCAATCAAAAACTTGAAACCTATAAAAAAAATTTTCAGCAAATTAAAAGATCCTACCCTAAACCAAAAAGAAGCAATATTAGTGTACCAGATTCCATGTGGGCATTGTAATCAACAATATGTGGGACAAAACATCTACAACACTCCAACAAAGACTAAATCTACATAAAAGCAACATTAATTTAAAAAAGGAAAACTGTGCACTAGCCAAGCATTGCATCTCCACAGGACATCAACCCAACTATAATGAAACCACAATTCCTGATGCAGAACCTAACACAAGGAAACGAACATTGCTGGAAATGATAAGAATTGCCCAAAATGATGATGCATTGAACTATAGGAAAGATATAGATCAACTAAGCTCCATGTACTCCCTATTAATTGAAATAGACAAAAAATCGAAATCATAACATTTAACCAACCTCACAGTATAAAAAAAACACAACGGAAGTCCTCTTATCATCACATCGCATTTCAATAATTTCCAACAAATTCTATGGTATATAATCTAATGAAGGATGTCACGATTCAATCAAATTCTGAAAGTTCCTCAAATTATTCATATTTCCACAATCTGTTCCTAAATTTATATTCATTTTCAACATCTATATTCAGAATTCATATTTCGTAAGTTACATTTTCTATTGTACCTAATCAAATTATATAATTAATTATTGTAGCATCTCCTGAAGAAGGGATAAATAAATCTGAAAGCTTGAGAAAGTAAAGGAAAAAAAGAGTACACTTATTGAATTAGACTGCTATCCCAAATAAGTTTCTCTCTCTATATATATATATATATATATTTATATATTATTATATATATAATATATATATATATATATATATATATTATATATTAACATCATTTGAGGAAGTTGAAGTGTTGGACTGTGAAACAAACATCAGGAAAAGAACATTATTAGAAATGATCAGAATTGCACAAAATGATGATAGTATTAATTCAAAAAAAAGACGTTGATTCCTTGAGTTCTGTCCATGCCCTACTGATTGATATTGACAAAAATTTAAAACATAATACCCGTGTTAACCCTCAAAATGAGAATACCATCACTTGTTGAAAAAAGTTTGATAGAATTTTATTTTCTTTATTCATAAATTTTGTTCAAACTCAAAGTACTGAAAATGCAAAGGATACATATTTCTATATTCTACTGAATGCCAAAATATTTGTCATCTATAACTAATACTTTCATCATTTTCCTTAAATTTAAAGAACTAATGGTCTCTGATGGATCTGATGATTAGAACTTCAAATATCGATCTTGAATTTTATCTCACTTTCGTAAGTTTTATATGTAAACATATATATATATATATATATATATATATATATATATATATATATATATGGATAAGATTTATTGGACATAACCCTCTGAAACTGAAATGAACCGTAGACAGCTGTTTCGGGCTTTCGGCCCTCATCAGTACGGTGAGAAGTTGGTATTCGAAACAGCTGTCTACGGTTCATTTCAGTTTTCAGAGGGTTATGTCCAATAAATCTTATCCATGTATTTTACCGATCCCTCAATATTCATATCTTTCTCATTTTTTATACAGGGTTGTACCAAGTTCGACGGCCTATTAGGCGTTTCTGGAGAACTAGACTTATTTGAAATATGAAAATTGGGATTATGATATTGTTTGACATAATCTACCGAGCTAAAATATTCTTGGAGCCTGACCACTTTTAGTTATACAGGGAGCGAAAAAAAAATTTTCAAAATTTTATTTTTCTGTTTTTTTTTTTGGAATTTGATATAGAGTATGCCATTCTGAACACATTCGTACTCGAATCGTTGCATTCGTCGAAATACTTTCAAAAATATCGAGAAAAATCTGAAGAAAAAGAGAGAAAAGGGTATTCGGTATTATGTTTGTTATTCCTAATCTACATAACTTAAGCACAAACCGTTTTTCACATTTTTGAAGTCAAAGACTGTGGAAATATTGTACATTTTCAAAATTTTGAAAAACTCATCACAGGGTGTTCCAAATGTTGGGTCAAAAATTGGGATCAAGATTGGCCCATAACTTTCGTTTTTCAAATTAGAACCCTATTTTTTCATGATTGCGTTGGATTGTATGAAGAAAAAAGATGATAGTGTTCTAACATGTTAATGCTCTAATATTGAAATTCTTGAGTTATTTAGGATTTTCTGAATTTATGTGGTACGTAGCGTCAAATTCATTTAATCTGTTTCATTTCAACTATGACCTGGGTTATAGAAGATGAATTATTCCACTAATGATATACACTTGAATACATCCGTACTGAAATCGTTGCATTCGTCAAAAATACTTTTCGAAATATAAAAAAAAAAAACTGAATAAAAAAAGGTAGATAAGAGTATTCGGTATAATGTTTGCTATTTCTAATCTAGATATCTTGACCACAAACCGTTTTCACGTTTTTGTAGTCGAAGACAATGGAAATATTTTACATATTTGGAATTTTGAAAAACTCGTCACAGGGTGTTCTAAATGTTCGGTCAAAAATTGGAATCAAGATTGGCCCATAACTTTCGTTTTACAAATTAGAACCCCATTTTTTTATGATTGCGTTGGATTCTGCGAAGAAAGATGATGATAATGTTCTATCATGTTGATACTTCTAAAATTAATATTTCTTGAGTTATTCAGTATTTTCTGATTCCATGTCGTACATTGCGTCAAATTCATAAAATCTGTTCCATAACAACAATGATGAATGAATTGAACAAAAAGGTGTGTCACTAGTGAGTTATTGAAATAATTTATCTTCTATGACCAAGGTCATAGTTGATATGAAACAGATTTAATCAATTTGACGCTAAATACGACATAAAATCAGAAAATCCTAAATAACTTAAGAATTATCAATTTTAGGAGCATGAACATTTTGAAACATTATCATCATTTTTCTTTGTACAATCCAACGCAATCATAAAAAAATAGGGTTCTAATTTGAAAAACGAAAGTTATGGGCCAATCTTCATCCCAATTTTTTGACCCAATACAGTGGAACTTCCCTATAACGAATACGCTAAATCCGCAAAAAAATTTCGTTATACAGAAATTTCGTTATGCAGAAATTTTTTTTTTATTGTGTCAAGTGTCAAAAAAAGCAACGTTCACTTGCATTTTTTTTATTTGAATACATTTATACATAATTAACTTAAGCACTTCCTTTTAGACATTTTCGCACAACTTTTTACATTAACGATCAGAGCGAAACTGAAAACTGAACAATCTGTATAGCCAGGGGTGCATCTACAACTGTTTCAGAAGGAGCTCTCTGTCCGCCGTAATGGTTTAGTTTATGATCGGGATTTATTACCTACGTCCGACAGAATTACGGAGAAAAACTATCCCTAAGTATACTCTGGGAAAAACCTTCTTACCAATACGCACTTAGAGAGTAATTTTCTTGGAATAATTCGTTATAGAGAGAATTCACTTCGTTTTAGAGGGTGTTTTTAACAGGGTATTTGGATTCAAGGTGCAATGACAGATATGAAATTCGTTGTACAGAGAAATTCGTTGTAGAGACGTTCGCTGTAGAGAAGTTCCACTGTATTTGGAACAGCCTGTGATGAGTTTTTCAAAATTCTAGAAATGTACAGTATTTCCACATTCTTCGACCTCAAAAATGTGAAAACGGTTTATGCTTAAGATATCTAGATTAGGAATAACATACATAATACCGAATACTCTTTTCTCTCTTTTTCTTCAGGTTTTTCTCGATATTTTTGAAAGTATTTCGACGAATGCAACGATTTGAGTACGAATGTATTCAGAATTGCATACTCTATCAAATTCAAAAAGAAAAAAACAGAAAAATAAAATTTTGAAATTTTTTTTTTCTCTCCCTGTATAACTGAAAGTGGTCAGGCTCCAAGAATATTTTAGCTCGGTAGATAATGTCAAACAATATAATAATCCCAATTTTCAGATTTTCAAATAAGTCTAGTTCTCCAGAAACGCCTAATAGGCCATCGAACTTGGTACACCCTGTATATTATATATATATATATATATATATTATATATATATATATATATATATATATATATACAGTGAAATCTCCCAAGAGCGGACACCATTGGTTCCAGTTTCTTTGTCCGGACGTGGGGGGTGTACGCTTATGGGAAGGTTCAAAATTAATACAAAGAGAAATGAAACGAAATATTTGATGAAATATATGTATTAATTTATAAAAAAAAATTGATTTGCAAAATATGAAGCTGTTACAGAAATAGTTTACATTATAAATTGTAATCAGAAAAAATCAGTAATAATAAAATTTTTTTTTTCTCTAACTAACTATTTAAAATGTAATCGCCATTGGTAATAAAATTTAATAAAACTACTCGGGACATCGGACAGGTGAACATCATTCATCGACAAGGTAAAACAATTTTTTTTCCTCCCTGTACACACGCAATGTTCTTTGAAAATCTCCCATCAACACCCTCTATGAGTTAACAATTGAACTAATTCAATTCATTCAAATGCCACTTTAAATCACACTCATCTGGTCAGTATCTGATTTAAAGTTAACTGCATTTGGGTGTCTTCTAATCTGCAACATTTCCAAGAATAATCTATTTCTATAATTTGAATTTACACATTGATATCCTCAAATTCAAAACTGAAACTATGCCCTGTCTCTTGACAGTGTTTGACTAATGCGCAAGAGTTCTTTCCAATACGGTAATCACTCCGATGTTGAGTGATTCTTTGTTTAAGCCATTGTTGGGTTTGACCCACATAACACCCATCACAATGTCGGCATGAAATCCTATATACTGTGTCAGTGCATAATTCTATTGGTGTTTTTTCCTTAGTCTTTGGAAAAAGGTTTCCTACCTTCGCCAAATTATATTTCGCAAGTTTAAGTTTAATATTTTCAAACCTTTGCTAAATGAGGCGTTAATTCCTTCACGAAGGGAATCTTTCTGAATTTGTGATTGTCCGTTTGTTGTGTGGCTGTTATCGACGTTGACTCTCTTTTATGTATAAACCTGTTTAGGATATGTTTAGGGTAACCGTTATTTTGAAGAATTTCAAACAATTTTCGTAAGTTTTTCTTTATCAGCGATTCATGAGAGATATAACAAACTCTATTTTTTAATTCTTTCACCGTGTTTAATTTTTGACTGTGAGTTTGCTGGGAATGAAAATGTATGAATCTGCCTGATGCAGACGGTTTTTGATACCAGTCTAGAATGATCTTATTATCTCCATCTCTTATTACACGTGTATCTGAAAGGGTAGGCTGTTGTTACTTTCTATTTCCATCGTGAATCTCAAATTTGCATTGAACCCGTTGAATGTATCCAAGACGAACGTTTTTTTGTCTGCTGGAATTGCGCAAATTAAATCGTCAACGAACTTATAGAAAAAGGGTATATGGAACTTTATTGTGGCAAAATTGTATCTGATAGATGATCTATAGTCCGTTTCAAAATGATTGGCATCTCGGGCGGCTGTGGAATCTCGAAAATATGTTGGTAATATCCCATCAGTAACTTTTGAGTTCTAGGATTTAGGTTGGTGTTGATTGAAAACACTAAGTTTTGACATTTCGGAGTTTGAATTAACCTCCTTTCGAATTTATTTCTGTATGCTTATGTTCTTGATTAAATCGAAAATAGTTTTGAATTTGAATATTTCTCAAGTATTACCGAATTGAAAATGGCTGGAATTCATCAAGATACCTCTCGCCTCGCCTAAGGAAACGTGAAGCAGTTTTCGTCGGTATTGCGAGTTTTTCAACAATTCAGCAGGTTTCTGCCAGTTTTAATCGCGTTTTGCTAGTTATTCAGGTAACAATCATTTACTTGTTCGAGGTGTTTTCGATTTTTTCGAATAAATAAATAAGTCTCAAATTTCAGTTTTCACCTAGAACTGTCAGATGAATTTTGAAGAGAAAGAAGGCAAGACAAGTCATTAACGGTCAGAAGTGAGCAGTGGATGGAAACCTATTCCATATTATTATACCTTCAAAGAGACATTATACGACGTTATTCTTTCTAAAATCAGAAACAATGAATAAATCAGTTTGTACATATTTTTTGAACTGCCTGAAAAGTAACCGAGTTTTAATCAAAATCAACATTTGGTATATTATTTAATAAACATGAAAAAGACAATAATAGTGATCTATTTTATAGCATATCACACTTCCAATGATTCACAATTTGTCAACAAATATTTTCTATTTGTTTCAACAACTTGGCTATGGAATCATAAAGTTATGTCAGCTTTATTATACTTTCTTTTCCTCAACACCTACTCAGAAAAAATGACACAGGGTGAGAACTTGGCTGAATTTTTGATAGTAATCAAGATTCCAAAATTTGCGGAAGAGTCTTCATAGAGAACGAACTTTTAGTTATCCTTGATTATTTAATGAATGATATCTCTACATTGGAGTTCCTCGAAAGCCTCCAAGATTTCATGTTGAAGTATTCCACTCTATTTTTATTATCAATCCTGAATTTCCAATTCCCATGCTTGATCCTTGATCTACAGCGAAATAGTGTGGGTATGTATATTTTAGTCATCATCTCAGCTTGTTTTTCTTTTTTAATTGAAGCTGAGTTTGAAAATGTGTCCGACAATGACGAAAATAATATTATTCCACAAAAAAATCTTCAAATTTATTTGCCTTGAAAAATATATTCAATCATTTTATAGGTTATATTGATATATTTCAATCTATGATGAACCCACAGAAATTTTTAGTTACTTTTTGTAACTAGAAATAAAGCCCCGGCTGGAGTTCCATGGCTTGCTCTGATGACAATCATTTTGAAACGGACTATAAAATAATAGTTGCTAAAATAGGGCTTAATGGTGAGCCCATTGGTGTGCCGAATATTTGTGAATAAAATTTTCCGTTGAAGACAAAATATGTGTTTTTAAATATAAACTCAACAATCCTGAAAAGCTTTCTTTGGTCAAGGTAGTGTGTGGTTTTATCAAAAATTTGTTTTCGAATTTCGAAAACAAATTTTATAATTCTAATGAATTCTTTCTTGTTAACTGGACAATTTTTTTTTTATTCTGGTCAAATTTTCGTTTATACATAACCCAGTTAATTCAAAAGAAATATTAGAGAACAGTGAGATAACATCCCAACTCATTAAGATGTAATCTTCAGGTATGATTTTGTTATTGATGAAGTAAGAAAACTGAAAAGAGTCCGAAACATAGAATTCATTATTGAAATCATAAGATTTGGTTAAAATTTTTTTTGCAAATTCTGATAATTTTGAATTTGGTGATTCTATAGAAGCTATAATGGGTCTCAGATCCAATATTTCCTTCTGAATTTTGGGTAAGCCATGAATTTGAGATGCATTTCCTTTATGATACATCAATGTGAAAGCCAAAGCTGAGTTGATTAATTTCTTTTTCTTTAAATCTGCGACAATAGCATTTGCTTTTTGTTGGATACTACTACTAGGATCACTAATTTATCTTCATTATCCTGTTGTTTTTCTGATAGTTGATCATAATGTTCTTTGTTCATGACTGTTGTGGCATTTCCTTTATCAGCCTGTACAATTATTATTTCTGGACGTTCTTCTAGAAACCTTTTAGTAGTTTGTTATACCTTGCCTAATTCTGATAAGTGTAGTGTTTCTTTTTGGACGACATTTGTTATGATATTAACAAATTTCGCTGTTAATAGATCTCGTTGTCTATGGTCACTTATTGTACTAACAATCTGATTGATTTCGGATTAGAGTGTATCTTTATACCTTTGATATTAAGTGGAATACAAAATTTTGGTCCTAAGTCTAATGTTTTCTCAACTGCTTCGGGTAATTGAATGGATGAAAGATTTTTAATCAATTCGTCTTGTGTTATCACATTTAATTTCTGATTACTCTTCAATTTATCAAGTTTCTTTATATTAGTTACCCTAATATTATGAAAAATTTTGTTCAACTTGATAGTGAGTCTATGAAAATAGTTTCAGGTAAATGTTCTAAAATTTTATTTTTCAATAAATCTTACCTTCTTTCTAGATTTTTATGTTCATGACCTTATGTCCAAAATCCTTGATGAAAGATATAACGCGATGTCCTGCCTTTGAATCCTTATATTCGAAATTTTACTCAATATTTTTTGAAGTATTAAGGATGAGTGTACGATATATACTAATCGTTTTGCATTTCAAGAGGAAAATTCTTCGGTTCTTCAATTTCGCAAGGTTCACATTATTATTAGAAAATTCTTCAAGATAATTCATCATGTCTCTACCATAACTCGTCTTGATGTCTTCGAAAAATCCCATGTTTGTAAGATATAATCAATAGTTACTTGCTGGACAGTTTGTAATATTAATAAATATTCGTGTATTGGGAATAGCAGCAACTGATATGAATACTCTTTTTTCTTACTAGAGCTTTCGAGATATATTTATCTCGTCCTCAGGAGAACTACAAAAATATACAATATAATGAAAATGTCCAGGTATAAAATGAATTCATGAAAAACTTACGAAATTGATATTGTACAGAAAGGTGTAATTAGAATAATCGACATCAATAAATACTGTGAATAATTATGATAAAATATAAATGTTGGGAAAAAATTTTACAAGCTTCAATATTTGCCTTTCCCAAAATTTATATTTTACCATAATTATTCACAGTATTTATTGATGTCGCTGAATGAAACATTTCATTAATATTTCGCACAGCGACTTCAATGCCTGGCAACTTTTTGCTTTGATAGCGACAGAAGTATCATCAGCGAACATTATCACTTCCGCCATCACGTATGCAGGCAGATCATTCATGAATAATAGAAAGAGGAGCGGGCCTAAAACGGATCCTTGAGCGACACCCAAGTTCTTGGTGTACTCGTCATGTGTGTTACCATTTAATCTCAGAAATATTCTGCGATAGGTTAAAAAACTCCTGACCCAAACAATAAATATGCCTCCGAATCCTATCTGGTACAGCACACCCAAAATGAACTTGTGTTGAACTGTGTCAGGATCAAAAAATGAACAGGTCTCGTGACGCAATTGGATGTCACTACTTTGTAATTTCTGCTATCTGCTCAGTACATCGCACCCGATTGCTTTAATTATCGAAGTTTTTTATGAAGATTTTGTCCCTGAGATGTATGGGGTACTGATGAGGCCAAACAAGGCTGAAACCGGTATATCTCTCATCTCAGTGACAAAATCTAATATCATTTCTCCAACCTCAAGATAAAAGATCTCTGAGCCTGGGAATTAAAAATGGTATTCATTTCGATGATTACTAATTTGAATTCTTCTATGTTTCAAATATGAAAATAAGTCATTTATAGATCTAGCTTGTGGAGAGAATGGGAGATATCTATCTCACTAGAGATAGTACCGCACTAGTACTATCATACGCATCAGTAAATATTTTATGGTTTTGAAGAATAAGTTAAAGTCACCTGAAAGAGGCGTATAACACAAAAAGTAGTCTCACCAAATTTTTTCCTAGCTGCACACAGTTCACAGTGCATTTCCACTGAAAATTTAGCTCATTAACTGATGCACTTGATGACCCGACTGGACATACATTACAACCCCACAATGATCTTGATTTGTTCTGGTATAAGATGAAACTACTTGATAACCTGTCGGTGACATGTACGGTAAGCGCTCTAAAGAACATCAATGCTCGGCCACACTCAGTAAATCAGGTCTGAAAGAACTGTGCTAAACTTCAAGGGAAGATATTTGTTAGCAATACTTGTGCATTTATTTGCATTAATTTGAACTTGGTAGGTCTTCGTTGTTCACTTTCAAAGTTTCCAAGTTCAAAGATGGACTTTTCGGAATCAGAGGATCTTTCAGCTGACGCTGCGTGAAAAACCTATTGATAGCCACTCCTTAAGGCCAAAATGCAGAGTCCATTAACTGTGGTAATTATTGAGATGGGGATGATAATTTGAAGGAGGAGTAGATAGTAGATCTCAGGCTTTTTGGAATTGAGTGTTTCTCATAGAAACTTGAGTACATCATCGAAACATGGGAATGAGACATGAACATATTTGGGGCGCAAAACAAAGCATTACTTTTCAATGTTCCGACAAGAGGTATCTTCAATAGAACTTGGTTAGGTAAATTTGTTTTGGACATTACCCGTCGGTTGTTTGACCTTTTTTCCGTTCAACTAACTTCTATTCAGGGTTATTACCTGCTGGCTGCAGAAAAATATTCACTGAGTCTTTATTTTCAGCTTTAGTTATTTCTTCTTTCTGATTCGGATCGACTGTAGATGGATGAAATTCTATCAGTATTGATGTTATGTTTCATCGCCATCAGTAGGGAGATTCCAAAGGCCTGACGTATATTCAGTCAATTCAACATCTTTACCTGACGTATATTTTATCGTGGTATCAGTTAGGAGATTCCGTACACATGCTGATTCAGATGAGTGGGCGTCTTTTCCCCCAGCTATTGTTTTGATTATATGAGTCAGCGAATCAATTCGTTCATTCTGTGATACAGTCATACACCTCAATTTGTTGAATTCGGAATGAAATAGTCTTAATGCTTCTTGGACACCTTTATAAATAATAGGACCCAAATCAGGCAACTTGAAAGCAGAATCTATTTGGGGCACACTCGTTCCACTTGAAGTATTTTCACAGGATTGGCAGATCCATTCAGTGCCATCGGAATTCTCACGAATTTTACTAAAATCTTCCAAGGAAATATTGACGCACTTAATATAGTAATCACCATCACATGATCTACAACAAATCGCATCGTCGTATCGATCAATCTTGTTGAAACACAGGAGGGCAGACAATACTATGCACTCTCGGCATATCGACTCGATGTCGTGTCCTGTCGCAGTGCAAATTGAGATTTGCGATCAGCGAATTCCGTTTTATTGATGAAGAAATTCAATGAAGGCATCAAAAGTTGTGGTCTATTCTAACGAGAATTTTACTGATTTCCATTATAACTCTGCTTTGAAAAAAGTATTCCTTTATTACAAATAACAAGTGTGACAAATAAATGATTCGATATTCATACAGACGCGTAACGGAGTGCCTTGATATCAACTTATGTCTATTATCTAAATCCAAGCTATCTCATCAAATTGGGAGTAGAATATAGCGCAGATTGGTTTTCTTGCCATCAATTTCTTGATACATTCTCCAAAAAGAATTGTAGCTGTAACGTCAACCCCACGCAATCTGAAATTGCAAGAATTTTCAAATAATAGAGGTTTCTTCACTTACTGTGGTGCTGCGTAAGAAGAGGTTTTCATATCATTAGATGCGTTGACGACATCTCCTACTGATGAAGTTGCATTATAAGTTGTTGCAGTACCAAATCCTCCACTGTTCCCAAATGACGATTTGCCTAATTTCTTGGCCTCAATTTTTTGTCTCTGTAGCTCCTTTGCCTTTTCCCACATTTTATTCTTAGCTTCTCTCTCTTGGGTCTGCAAAAAGTTCAGAATAATAATGATAAAAAATAATAGGTACTCCAAACATACAACTGGGGTGTAAGTGATGTATTGATTTCGTGAAAAATGTACACGATAGTAGGGAATTCGTAGTGTCATTCATGTTTATGTTCAAAGAAAATATATGCACTTTAAGCCATGATGAAATCATTCATCTGTATTGTAAACAGTGCATTAATTTAATCGTATTTTAATATTGAAATTATCATTTTCCCTTGAAAAAAGAACGGATCATAGGTACTTAGGAAACCTTGAAAATGTTTCTTCCCAATGGATCAGAAGCGTTAACACTTCTACTAAAAGTAAGAACATTCTTATGAGTCGGTTCTCCGTAAACTATTTATAGGCTAGCTATACCCCATGGGACACCGTTAATGACGTAAATAATGTAATACAGTATAACTTCAGTAGTCCGGAAAATATCGTTCCGGCACCTGCCCGGATTATTGAGGCATCCGTATTACTGGGGTGATTGTTATTTTTGAAATAAAGCAACTTATAAATTATCAAATATAAGGTTCATTAATCAACAGTCCCATAAAATTATTTTTTCTCATAATATAAAACAAAACTGAACAAAACTTCTGAGTACATATATGCATCTACATGCATGTAACAAGTTATTTACATGTAATTATGAAAATGTATGCAAGAATCAGAGAAAATTTCGTATGAATGATAGGTCCGCGTTTAGTAGTTATAGAAACCAGTTGTACGTTGCAACCTCAAGTTCAGGGTGTTCTGCTTTTTGAATGATTCTATTTTTGCCTACCATAATAAAAAGAAAAAGTCCCTTCATTTTGGAGAAGACTTTTGCCGCATGTTCGAAAGAAATACCAACAACTTGAGGAGCCACAGTTACAAACTTAGCAAGGAAAACTTTCGAACAACGCAGCGTTAGAATTTCCTGCCTAAGATGGTATTTGAGTCTTGGAACCGTTTGCTCGTTGGTGTGATCGGACCGAGTCTGTGAATAGTTTCAAGAACTCACTGGACGAGTGGACACTTGTTAGAGTGAATATGTGAATGTCTTTTTCAGTTTCTTCCTTTCTTTCACTTTGTATTCTCGAACATGTGAACGATTCGTTTAAATTTGTTTTCTGAGTTTTTAGGTTTGACCTAAACTTTTATTTGTATGAATAATATTAATATTATCTACAATAATAATAATAATAATAATAGAATACTACGAGTATTTATTGGTATTCCATATTTCCACCTGTTCCTTGAAACGATTTTGCAATATGGTCTCTATTTTATTTTTGTTTTTTTTTTTAAATCAGACACAGTAGATTTTGGAATACCTACCAAACTGCTCTGCAATTTGACGTGCACTCTTTCCTGAATCAAGGTTTTCCAATAATTTTGAATTTTCTGTGAGCGTCTTTGTGATCGTCTGACTGGTGTGCGACACGCTTGAAATGAAAAATACTGCTGCAACGCTGTTTTCAGCAGACATGTAACCGTTTTTTTACTTTGTTTAAACAGGAAAATGCTATTTTTTGCTTAATGAATATTAACGTGTCTGGATTTCAGAGACAAAAATTTCAAAATGCCCGAATCACACCAGTGTCCGGATTGCTGGAGTGTACGGACTAGCGACTGTCCGAACTAGTTGTACTGTAAAGTAAAACTTTGATAGTTCGGACACTCGCTAGCGGGGACTCTCTAGTAATCCGGACACTGCTGTGATTCGAGCATTTTGAAATTTTTGCCTCTGAAATTCGGGCGCGAAAATATTCATTATGCAAAACAATAGCATTTTCCTGTCTTAACAAGTAGAAAACGGCACATGTCGGTTGAAAGCAGCAAGTCGACAGTATCTTTCAATCTGCATTTATTGTCCCAGCTCGCCCCCACACCCCACTGGATCCGCGCTTGGTACAACACGAATTACAAAAGAAAAAAATGAACCGAAACCATGAATACCAATACCGTACACCAAAACCTTATCCAATAAAATATCAGAAATATTAAAAACTCAGAACATAGAAGTAGAGCACTAACCTCGAAATCAACTAAGAGAGTTTTTCAACAAATTGAAAGTTTCAACACCTAAATCCAAGAAGTCGAAGTCCGCGCAAAGACTGACACAAGCCATATATCAGACAGACTTCACAAAGATTACACGACAGACTAACATACACTAAACATACCTACATACACTAAAAACGCATAAACAGCGCTCAATGAACACAAAAAAAATAAACACGAATTTGATTATTTCTTTTAATTGAATTAATTGGATTTAGACCTTTGGTCATGCAACCAGTCACAATTCCAAAAGTTGAGCAATGCAACCTTGATAGTTATTCTACGCTTTGTATAAATAAAATGAAGGAATAAGTATAGATAAGATATTTAAGAGTGTATATATAAATAAACAAGTAAATAATAATAACAGTAAATAAATAACTTCAATATGAAAAAAAGAAGTTAAAATTGATTAAAATGAATAAGTAAACGACAATTGAACAGGGACACATTCTTCACGGCACAAGGGGCTATCAGGGCGACTTTATGAAAACAAACAGGGAGGACCTCGGAAGCAAGGGGTTAAGAGTAAGGAAAAGGAGAATTTCAGAATATTTGGAGCTTAAATATTTAGATTAATTTTACAGAGGTTAGAAATAATTTCCGAGTAGATTTCAAAATTTTTTAGAGCAACGAGATTATCAACATTAAATGGTCTTTGGATTTTTAGTTTTTCTGTTAATATTTCTGATAACTGTTTTGTTTCATCGGAATATTTTGCACAGGCGAAAAAAATACGATTTAGGTCTCCTTCAGTCCCACATGCATCACATTCATTGGTAAGCAGAACCCCTATTTTATTCAGATGGGCGGGACAGCAGCAGTGTCCGAATTTCATGCGAATGATAAGCTCTATTCGGGTTCACACAATTACTGTTCTAGGACTGTCAGGAGTTTGCGCAGTAAATTTGTTCACGATAGTTAGCGTTCGGGTTTTTTGGGGACTGTTTCAGGACTGACTTGTTTTGCGTTCGGGTTTTTACGAATAATCCTGGGATAGTCCGAGAACAGTCCGAAAGCTGTCCCCGCTCTTGGGCAGGTACTGTTTTAGGATTATTCTGGGTGCATGCTTTCAAGGGATTTACGTTATGTTTGTTGGCCGATTATTTTCAATGAAGATATCGTTGATAAGAAATATTTCTCGTGCTGAAAACTGAAATGCTTTTATTTTCCCTTTTTCATATTTGGAGCGTTTGATGCATTCGGGTTTTTCAAAACTTGAACCAGTCCTAGAACGGTCCTAGGAATCGAAGCGAATGCGCATCTGTCCGGCGCAGTTTTAGAACGATCCTAGTACTGTCCTGAAAATTGTAACCCGAATAAAGCTATAGTAGTGATGAATTTCCTGCTGACATTATATTCAAGATGCCAATATTTAGTCGGAATATTAGGGGAAAATAGGGTGTAAAGGCTGAAGGACCCTTGGTCGATGGCCATTTGTAACATAGTACAATACTAGGGTGTAATTAGTTCTCGATTTGTTTCTAAAATCTTGCCATCTTTGATTCCACTGGATTTTCATATTAGCAGTTATTGCATTAGAGGTATCACAAAAAGAGAAATTAAAATCAGACAAATAATTTGACCCATTATCTAAGCTGTCTCTGGCAAGCAACATATTTATTTCCCTCCAATCCTGTATGAGCCTTAACCCAAATAAAATTAACAATATTATTTATCTGTGTATTTTGAAAATAAGGTTTCTTGATATACCATAAGAGAGGATTTGTTTTGTAATTCCAAGTCTTTACCTGTGTTAGAGCTTTCAGAACTGACATTGAGTCAGAAAGGATGACAAAACGTTGGTGATGGTGTTCGAGAGTAAAAGTTAGCGCTTCCTTCATTGCTATCGCTTCGGATGTGAATATGCTCTGATTGTCATCAAGTTTTAGTTTTCTTTCAAAATTTAGTGTTGGGATATAGACTGCGCCACCATTACCTCGCATGGTTTTCGAGGAATCCGTATATATTTGGATGAATTCTACATATTGTTCCAGTTCTGCTCTCAGAATATTACTATTGATGTCGTTATTTTTTGAGAACTTTGGAAATGTGACAGGAATAGTCAGGTAAACATCTTCATATTCATAATTGTTCAGCTTCAATGGGGAGATAGCAGCAATAAGGGCCTTATGGTTTCTCATAGCTTCACATAATGGCGGAGATGTTTTATGTTTCCAATAATTGTTTCCCAGATCATTCATTGAGACTCAGCTTATAAATTTGGTTGAACAAATCCGTATTAAGAAGTTGTTGCTTCAATAAGAATGGCGCGCTCAGGACGCCTCTTCTCAAAATGAGAGGTGCTTCCACAGCCTCCACCATCAATGCCTCAACTGGAGTAGAACGCATGGCACCCAGGCAAATCCTAAGTGTCTTATATTGTATTCTGTCAACCTTTATAAGGGTTGACATGCTATCTGATCCATATAGTAAACTACCATAGTCTATGATTGAGCAAATGATGGACTTGTAAAAAACTAATGCAGTTGTAACGTCACATCCCCACCAAGTCTTCGTGACTGATCGCATAAAGTTCATTCCTTTTCCCATGGTTGTTCAAAATAGTTTACGTGACTACGTTACTTCCTCTCTCACTGCTACTTCAGTATCATTGATCTTGATGTGATTCATCTTTGGGGTGTGGTGTCTTGAGAAAATACACAGGGTGGATTTCTCCAAAGAGATATCAAATCCATTACTTCGAGCCCAATTAGTAAAACCTGCCTTAACATCCCTTATACACCCATCATAGTCTCTATTCTGATTATAGATGCAGAAATCATCAGCATACTGGGTTATCCTATAGTTAGATGTTTGATGGATGTCTGCTGTATAGAGGTTGAAGAGTAGAGGTGCCAAGACGGAGCTTTGGGGTAATCCTGTAAAAACATATCTTGGCCCGATTTTCTCATTGCTCTCATTTCTGATAAAGACTTTTCGATTCCTATACAAGTTGATGATGGATTGTGAGATAGCCATTGTAACCCCGAATTGTTTTGTCAGATTTCGCTCCAGTATCTCCAAATTTACCGACTCATATGCACCCTGTATATAAAGAAAGAGGCCACACAAATATTCATTTTTGGTGAAACAGTTCTGGACATCAAGTAATAAGAGTAGAGTATTTTTCAGACTCCCCCTGTACTCCTCCTACGGCCCGACAATGACTTTCATCGATTAGAAATGTTTGTTCATATCATAATCAACACAAAAACTCAAGTCAACATATGCGACAACGTCTTTTTTGGCTTTCATGAAACTTTGAATAGTAGGAGTAGAGTATTTTTCAGATTCCCCCTGTACTATTCCTACGGCCCGACAATGACTTTCATCGATTTGGAATGATTGTTTATATCATAATCAACACAAAAACTCAAGTCAACATATGCGACAACGTCTATTTTGGTTTTCATAGAACTTTGTATAACAAGAGTAGAGTATTTTTCAGATTTTCCCTGTACTCCTCCTACGGCCCGACAATGACTTTCATTGATTAGGAGTGATTGTTCGTATCATAATGAACACAAAAACTCAAGTCAATATATGCGACAACGTCTTTTTTGGTTTTTATAGAACTTTGAATAATAGAAGTACAGTATTTTTCAGACTCCCCCTGTACTCCTCCTACGGCCCGACAATGACTTTCATCGATTAGGAATGATTGTTTATATCATAATCAACACAAAAACTCAAGTCAACATATGCGACAACGTTTTTCTTGGATTTCATAGAACTTAAAATAATCGGAATTAATGTATTTTCTATTCGGGATCACCAGTTACGGCGCACCGGTTAAACGCCAAATCCGTTCTGGAAGAACCGTTGCTAGTTTCACACTCATTAATCATTGAAGTGGGGAAATTGTGATCGACATGTTACGGAAATACGGAATTCATTGTTATTTAATCCGTTTATTGGAGCTTCGTGTCCGCTTTTAGGAGATTTTGATACAATGGACGTGTAAAAACAAAACGAAATATTGAGTCCCTTTATTAGAGTTAAATATCCGGTTATAGGAGATTTAAGTAAGAAATATATGAAAATATAGTGTCCACATCCGTTTAGGAGAGCGTCCGCTTGTCGGAATGTACTTTATAGGAAAAATAAACACAAAAAATTGGTTCCCAGATTTAAGTAAGAAATATATGAAAATATAGTGTCCACGTCCATTTAGGAGAGCGTCCGCTTGTTGGAATGTACTTAATAGGAAAAATACACACAAAAAATTGGTTCCCAGAAAATTGGCCGCTTATGGGAGATGTCCGCTTATACTGTATATATACCGACTTCATGCAGGTCTGTGCTTAATCATCTGTCGGACTCAACGTCAGGACAGAATGTTGCAGCTATGGGGTCTCCAGGAATTTTCGAACAATCCTAACCGTTGCCAGAATTACCTGTTTTTGAGCGCTAGAGATGACATCGCACTTCAAGCCCAATTTTTCAGTGTTCTCCAACAGGTGCTTCTCAACCAGTCCATTGACAGAGATTATCAATGGAAGGATACATATGGACCTCAGCTCGTACATCTCACGGAGTTGATAGGCCAGGTCACCATATTTTGAAATTGTAAATTGAAATGGTCAAATTCTCGTCGGCTGGTATTGTGAAATCCAGCAGTAGGCACGTTTTTTCCTCCATATCGAATATCGCGATATCCACTCCTCTGTCTGTTATTAGTTTTGTGTCCCAATAGAGCTTATACCTGCGGTTCTGCAGCAGGTTTTTCGGTTGATACAGATGTTGGTCGCATCCGTTCTGAATCAATCCAAGTTTTAGTGCTAGTTGTTGGTGATAAATTCTCCCCATGGCATTGTGCCTATCGAGGTAGTCTCTCGGGGCCATGATGGAGCAAACCGAAGTCATGTGTTGGATTGACTCAGGAGCCAGAGAACACTTTCGACAGAGAGAAGAGGGGATGCCCTGTTTCGCAATATGCTTCAAGTACATCCTCGTCGGCATCACCTGATCCTGGATCGCCATTAGACGTCCTCCGTCTCAGGAAACAAGTATCCTGCTCGAAGGTAAGTAAGCGATTCCGTCTCATTAACCTCTTTACTTTTTAGGTTACCAGGATATCTGCCATGCAGAGCTTTGCTGCTTCATTCTTCCAAGTATTCATTCAGTGATGGTGTAGGTAACTTGTAGTCTTGGATTGCTAACTTCAATATGGAGATGCCTTCATCAGCTTCCCGAATGGCCACAGCAACAGGTGAGTCTAGCTGCATGAAATGTGTTCTTAAGGCGTTAACATTCTCTGCATGGGTTGTCTCAAGATTCAGAAGTCCTCTTCCCCATTTTTCCTAGGGAGATAAAGTCTTATGGTGGATGAATGGGGGTAGTGAATGCCACTCCTCGTTAGCATGGTTCTAATATTTCTATCAACTTCCTGCAGGTTCGTTCTCGACCACGTGAGAACACCAAATGAGTATGTGATGCTTGGTATAGCCCATATATTTATTGCGGTGAAGAGTGATTTGGAGTTGAGGCCGGACTCTAGTAAAGTTTCTTCCTGAAAATTTCTTTCATCTTTGATGTTTGGATGTCGAGTGCCTGATTTATCCCAAGGTATTTGTATGACTCACCTTCTTTCAAGGCCGAAATCGTGTCGAAATTCATCAGAGTAGTGCCTGGCGCTTTCTGAATCTTACCTCTTCTCACTTCAAGCGTAGAACACTTATCGATTCCCATTTCCATCTTGATTGAATCACTGAAAGCGGCGACAATCTCAAGTTGTCCAAACTTGAAGCATATAACTTCAAATCATCTATGTAGAGGTGATGATTGATTCTAATTCCTCTCTGCTTGCTGATCACATAACCGTAGTTGGTGTAATTGAGGAGTTTGTTTAGTGGATTCAAGCCAAGCAAAACCACGTACAGCTTAGAATATCGCCCTGGAAGATTCAGCGCTTAATCTCAACACAATCCGACTTCCATAGTTCTCAGCAGAAGGGTGGTTCTCCAGGTGTTCATCAGGTGTCTCAGTAGATTTATCACCTGTGGAGTGATGCCATGCATTTCAAGCACTTTGATTAGCCAGGTGTGGGGGACAGAGTCAAAGACTTTTCTGTAGTCGATCCATGCTACGGATATATTTCTCAATTTCTTTTTTGCTTGTTTTGTTATGACATTTGGAAAAAAATTTTCCCTTCCTATTTTGAAAGCTCATCTTGTGGACGACCGAGATTATTTTAATATGTGTACAGTCAGAGCTCCAATAACATTTGATAATGAATGGATATAATTCAGATTAATTCCTATTGCGTTATTCCTGTATTCTGGGGAGATGATAATCTACAGCCAGATAATAAAATCACAAATTGTTTCAAAAAATAAATAAATTTCTTTTTGGAGGAAATATAATTATTGCCACTATGCCTAATTATTGTTATGCAGACCCATTAACCCATACAATTAAAATTTCCGTGGAAACTACGATGATTAACCACGTCTCTACCGAGTTAATTCGCCGAACATCACCGATTAGTTGACCACCTCTTTGACATTAGTTTGATCACTGATTTAGCCTTAACATGCGTTTCAGAAACCCAAAAGTGCGTTTGACGTACAATTTACCTGCAATATTTGACCACTCTGACGACTGACAGGCTGATCAAGTTCAAGTAGTTAACCATACTTTCTCAAATGGCACTTGACCAGGGATTTGACAGCTGATTAGTTAATTTTTACGTTGATCGGCCTTTCAGAAACTGGCCGTTAGAGTATGATGCTGTTTATTGCATTTAATGCAGAGATTCTTGCTCAGGCATTTTATGTTGTTTCGATGTTTCAAACAATTCTTGAATTTTCGTTGCTATCTCATAAATTCATTCCATTCCTGCACTGACATTTCTTTGAATTTTTGGCAATGATAAATCTCATGGCTACTGCAACACAATTTGCAGGATCGAAAGTCAGCATGGTGATTTTGAAACTTTTGTCTGTGACCTGTCGATTGATGGTCCGACTTTTTGATTGTGCCTCTTAGTGCTTCGAGTGATTGGAATCTGTTTTCCAGAAATTCCAAGAGATCTTCTAGCTCTTAAATGTCCTTGTGTGATGAGGTCGATTGCCTGTAAACTTTTCGTTAATCACCATCTAATTTATTTAGCAACATGTGCGCTATTATCTTGCTGCCTAATTTTTCGGCTGTAATTCCCATATTTTCAATGGCTCA
Source organism: Hippodamia convergens (assembly GCA_038502775.1). Classification (NCBI taxonomy): domain Eukaryota; kingdom Metazoa; phylum Arthropoda; class Insecta; order Coleoptera; family Coccinellidae; genus Hippodamia; species Hippodamia convergens. Next base: position 37,174 of record JAVSIQ010000822.1, on the reverse strand, counting down.
GAGATTTTCTCGAACTGTGTCGTGAAGTCTCTTGATTAATGATGCTGATTCTTGTTGCAGGATTGGTAGATTCAGGATGTTGTCTGTGTATTTAATGAAGAGGAGTCCGGTTGTTGTTGTACCTTTTTGTTATTAATTCCCATGCGGTACGGTAGTTTTTTTATGAAACCTCTAAATGTTGGACAGGGACGGGCCGAAACGAAATTTTTGGGGGGGGAAATCCATCGAAAATTTTCCAACTTGAAATTGAATTGACAGGAATTCGTTATATATATTTCGGTATAATATTTGTTTCGGTAAAAAAAATTCAAAATTACGAATTTTTACAGAGTGAGGAGTAATTAACTTTTTTTCCATCTACCGAACATTCAATTAAGTAGATTTTATGAAGATTTTTTTTTTCATAAAGAGTATCTTGATGTTGCTTGAAACTTTGAGAAACACTACTTGTTTGTTTCTTCAGTTTTGTAGCTTTTCTTCATTTCGTGGAATCTGGGAGCGAAGGCACGGCTCATTTTCATCAGAGAAAATATTTTTTCTGAAAAATCTATTCTATCCATGCCGTGGAAGGAGTAAATATTGGGAATCAAAGTGATGAGAAATTATCGTTGATTCTTTATTTTATGGAATCGTTTTTTTTTTTGTGAGGACTACTTTGAAATATGTTCGAAACTTTGAGACACACTTTTTGATTCATTCTTTAATTTAGTTCAGTTTCATTATTTGGTGTATCTCAAAATTTCAAGCATCATAAAACAAAATATTTTTCACAAAAAAGCAGATTCCATAAAATGAAGAAATATACATGATTGAATGTTGGGTAGATGAAAAATTAAATATATTTCGTTTGATAAAAAATAAGCATTATTTTTGCTTACCGATTTTATGAAACAAAGAAAAGCAAAATAACTCCCTAGTTTACACAGAAAAAGTGTGTCAAAGTGTGTGTCATAAATCAAGATCTTTCTTTAAAAAAAAAACAGATTCCTGATTTGGTAGGGAAATGGTTTTGACCTATATGACTCATATTGAAGAAACAATTTTGAACAAAACTTCCTAATTTGAGTTGGCGATTTCGAATTTTTTTGCGGCGTTTATTGCAATTAGTGTTTGGAATTGAGGATATATTTGGTGTTTTGAAAGATTGTTGTTGTGACTTCCGATATTCTGTGGTCACCACCCAAAATTTTCTATCACACTTCTTTTCCTTCGTGCATTTCCTGTTCATAAATTTTTTAAAATTTTTTTATAAGGCACCACATAACTTAAACTTCACTTTGAATCTTTTTTGGTTCATTATTTAAATTTATGTACAGGGTATCCCAAATTGCTTGATTTTGACTGTTTTAGGTACTTCTGGACCAGATGGCTCGATTTTCGTGAAAACACCATTAGTGAAAACCGTTTCACGATATCTACATTTTTTTTGATTTTGCGAAAAATTATCAATTTCGAAAATGTGCCCTAACTTTTCTGTTTACGAAAATGTCTGAAACCAAATTTGAAATTTCTAGAAGCCCTTTTCCACCGGAAATAAGGAACTATATTCAATTTTTTTCTTCTCGTGGAAAAAACCATTTTTTAATTTCAAATACGAACGCATTTTTTTTCATCTTTTGTCATAAAAAAAATTCAAAGATGGAGAAAATTTGAAATAATGTCTTATTCCGGATGAAAAAATGAAAGTTTTTATCTTTTTCAGATATTTTCGAAAATGGAGAAGTTATGGCACATCTTCAAAATAGAAAAAATTTCAAAATTTTATTATATCTTCGAAACTAATGAAGATATCGTGAAACGGTTTTTACTACTAGTATTTTCACGGAAATCGAATACAGGCCTACTTTCAACGTTTTTACCTATATAGTCTAGAAGTACCTGAACCAGCCAAAATCAAGCCATTTGGGATACCCTGTACACATATTGTTTATTCGCAAAACCATGGAGGTAGAAGAAGGGGAGGTAGCATATCCTATGTTTCCCTTGCTATGAAAGTGTCACCAAAAATCCGCCATGTTGCTGAGCCAAATTTGTGGCGGGAATTTTGTATATTTGAATTTTTACAATTTGGAATTTGTTCGATTCTCTTTTAATGACCTAAAAAGGAATAAATAATGATCGAAACAAATCAAGGAGGCAAAATATCATAAACAATTGCTTTTAATGAATTGGTGAGTTGAATTACGTACGGAATGTTCCTGTAACTAATTAAACATCCTATTTTTTCAATTAAGGTACATACAAATTCAGATAATATGCAATGAAACAAATAGGTAAATTATCTCGTGTACCCCTATCAATTAAAGTTGTATGCAACAATAATTAAACCATGTATTCACAAACGTCAAAAAATTCAGCTTTTCACCATTAATTTTCGAGTAAGATCAGCATATGCTGTACAAGAAACCATTTCTTATATGTTTTTTCACTACATACAACTGCAAAAACCAACGAACGAATAATAAATAAGGCCAAAATTGCAGAATCTACAGTTTAAAATACCTTGAAGTCGGTCATCTTGGTTTGCCAAATCCGGATTTGTTTTGGGGACACTTTTCAAACGTTATGCCCCCTCCACTTTCTTTACCTCCATGCGCAAAACTATAACACAATATATGTACGAAGAGCGTACCTAATGGTGATTCTGCTTATCTGAAAGTTACAGCTTAAATTTATGATACCAGATGGTTTTTTATGACACGGTCTATGCGACGTAACTGAAAAATTTACAACTGGGTGCCTACTTCTTGAGGCCGCATCTCTTCCAACACTTGATGGTAAAAATATTGGGTTGAATACAATTTATTGCCGGCTATACATATATTGTCAAGTACTGATTGCAAACTTGTTTTTTCTAATTCAGATTCCTTCGTATTTCATAACTCCCTTGGAATGATGTATTTCAGCTGCTTGGAAATTTTACCAACTGTTTTGAAATTTTACCAACTGCTTTGGAGTTTCTCCAACTGTTTTGGAATTTTTTCCAATGCTTTGAAATTTTGCCAACTACTTTGGAATTTTTCCAACTCTTTTGAAATTTTTTACAACCTCTTTGAAATTTTTCCAACTGCTTTGAAATTTTTCCAACTCCCTTGAAAATCTTCCAACTGGTTTGAAAATTTGCCAACGTCGTTCAACATTGGGGGGGGATCATCCCCCCCCATCCCCCCCCCTTGGGCCCGTCCCTGATGTTGGATGAGTTTCGCAGCCTCACCTCGGGTTTGTCCCTTGAGGTACTGCATCTTTCAGCGTCCCCTTGTTCTTGATTTTGGTGGAAATTTTGATGAAATATGTCTCGGAAGATAATTCAAGTCTCATAGTCACCACTGAAGATTGGGATGCTGATCCGTGGTAGACTTATAGACATTCCCTTGGGTTGATGTTGATTGGTTTCTGCTGGGAAGGCTGTGATTATACTTTCTATGATACTTTCATATCTAGTTTTTGATTCCTTGAAAACTCCACTCTTCATATATTTGATGGTTTCTTCGGAATTGATAACCAGAATCTGCTCATAGAGTGCCTCTATGTCTCGCCATCTCCTGGTTAGGTTTTCTTCTAGGAGTTTGTAGATTCTGGGATGCAGCTGCATCTTTATTCTTTTCCCGGCTCTTTCCATTTCTTCTTCGAATAAAATTAGTTTTATTTGAATTTGAATGATGGAGGGGTGCTGGTAGCTCTCTTCTTCTGTAATTGGGGAAGATTTAGGCCATTCGTCGATATAATTCCAGATATCCTGGTAGCACTTGGAGATCTGCCCAGGTAAATCTTGGGTGAAGCAATAGTGTTCTTTGCTGAGGGATGCCGGAAGTTCCTTGTGGATTTCTTGAAATTGATTGAAGAGACTTGATCCACCGTAGATCTTTTCTTGAAGTACTCTTTTGTTTTGCGTGCTGACCCATCTTCCTTCAGTGAGGACAATACTTTCTTGAGCTCTTGGCCGATCTTGATCTGCTCCTCCAGTTTTTCTTCCATATAAACATAATCATCTGCGACGCATGATGTTTAGATCGTAGTTGCATCGCTCCCATTAGATCGTCAAAACACCACAAGTGACAATAAATTATATCATACACTCGCAATTTAAGTTTCCATATTCCTGAAAAATGGGCCCAAAAATAACCAGCGATATAAGAAATGCCATTAAGGATTCCCTGATCGAAATGCTATGTAATGAAGAATTCGTAAACAAATTTCTAATCAAGGTCAAGGAGAAATTGGAAATTCTACAAGGAACAGTGGTGAAAAACACAGAAGAGATAAGAGCCATCCATCTGAAAACCGATAACTTGCAACAAGCTGAAAAAATTAATGACATTTGTGTTTACAACTTGTCGGCGGAACAAGAAGGAAATTTAAGGGAGAATATTTTACAAGTTTTCAATGATAAAATGAATTCAAAGGTAACGAAGCAAGACATGGTTCAGTGTTATAGAGTCGATTCAAAATCAAATAAACCCCGTCCTATCATAATACGTTTTGAAAGATACCATATGAAACTATCAATATTGAAGAACTGTGGAAAATTGAAAGGAACCAAAATAGGCATAGCAGAAGATCTAATAAAGAAGAGATTGAATTTGTATCAAACACTACGGAAGAATTTGGGTGATAAGGGACTGGTTTTCACGCGTTATGGAAATGCATTCGTAAGAATGGGAGATAAAGTAGAAAAAATCACTAACCTCGATGAAATTAACATTTCAACTGAAAAATGAAAACAAGATAAACAATTTGTCACTGGGAATCTTAAGGGAGTTTAAGATAAGAAAAGATTTTGGTTAGAATATGTAACAAAGTAAACTTAGTGTCATTTGTGTGATTTTCATTTAATAAAGAATACTATTACAACTGAAATATATGTGTGGGTTAGGATAAGTTATTTGACTGAAGCTTACAATTAGAGCATTTGTTGTCTAACTTCTTAGATGTATTTATAATCATATCATCGCACAAGCTTCAAGTAGCTTATGAGGGGTTTCACAGAAACCCTGAATGCATGGAAAATACATACATACATATGACATGATCTTGAGACGCTTTGTGGCCTTTCATCTAATGAATACTTTTTGAGAGAATTTGGAGCAGAATGGGGTGCCGGGGGCGGCTGTGGTTGGTGAGCTTGGGTTGGGGGTATGTTTTGCGGGAGTACCCTCACGATTTGGAATAATACACTTCAATATAAGAAGTATCTATAAAAATTTCGAAGAATTAATGATATATCTAGAAAAAATTGATTTAGAAAAAATACATGTAATCATTCTATCGGTACTTTTTGTTTCAACATTTATTGTATTATTTTAGCTCTCTTTTTCATAAGAATATATATATATATATATATATATATATATATATATATATATATATATATATATATATAAATATCGGAAACATTCAATATATACGAACTTGAACAATTCAATATAGTAGGAAATAATCTATTTTACAATAATTCTCTTTTCAATAAGAATGACGGATTAATGGTTTACATTCGGGATGATTTAAACGCCATAACAGAAAATTTCAAACTTACTGAAACTAATATTTCAAGGCTTGAAATAACATTTAATAAATATAAGGTGGGAATAACTGCAGTTTACAGGCCGCCATCCACGAATTTGAATTTATTTATTAAGGAGCTCGAGAATTACTTAGTAAACTTGAAACAAGAACCGATTGATTACTCATAGGAGATATGAATATCAATATTCTCGATGAAAAATATGGCATGTCTAATGTGTATCTGAACTTATTAACTTCTTATGGCTATGAAAACTATCTAAACAACCCAAACTAGAGTGACAGAGTCATCTCCCACCTTAATTGACCATATCTTTGCTAAGTGTACAAATCATCAAAAAAAATCAATTTCTTTTGAAAACATTTATTTTCGAGTACTCGTTAACTGATCATGTCCCTATAGGATTGGAGATTGAATTCAAGGAACAAATAAATAGTTTAAAAAGTAATATAATAAATGGAACGAAAATCGACCTAAAATTCTAAATGACAAGCTCGCGAAAGAAGATTGGAAAAATGTATATGACAATGGAAATGTGGAGGGGAGTTACCTTTGCTTCAAAAATAAATTAATAAATCATTTGAATAACTGTAAGAAAACTTTTATCATAAATCGTAAAAATAGGAAATTGAAACCCTGGATTACACTCGGACTAATAAATGGAACGAAAATCGACCTAAAAATTCTAAATGACAAGCTCGCGAAAGAAGATTGGAAAAATGTATATGACAATGGAAATGTGGAGGGGAGTTACCTTTGCTTCAAAAATAAATTAATAAATCATTTGAATAACTGTAAGAAAACTTTTATCATAAATCGTAAAAATAGGAAATTGAAACCCTGGATTACACTCGGACTAATAAATTCTATACGAAAAAGAGATAAAATGAAAACGGAATTGAATTAATTTCACTCGGACGAAAAGAAAAGAGAGTACATAAAATACAGGAATAGTCTCAAGAAAATTATGAAACAGACAAAACACGATTACTACAAAATCAAAATCAACAATGCCAAACATGATTCGAAAAAAATGTGGAGTTTAATAAATGAAGCGGTAAATATCAGCAATACAAAACAGAAAATTAATAGCATCAAAAGCTTAGACGATGAAGTTATTACGCAGCCAGTGGACATCGCGAATACTTTCAATAACTATTTCACTAATATAGGTAACCAAATGCAATCTAATGTAGCGCAAACTGAAAAAAAATACAAAAACAAATTTAACACACAAAAATCACTTTTTCTAAAACCCCCCAAGAACTTATCCAAGAAATTTCAAATTTAAAAAATGATTCTGCATCCGGGGAAGACGGAATTAACTCTAAAATTATCAAGAGTGAACATGATCATCTAATAAAGCCTTTAGCCTACCTAATCAACTTATGCTTTGAAAAAAATGAAATACCCTCGGATTGGAAGACCTCAATTGTGACACCCATATATAAGAACGGTGACAAACAAAAAATGGAAAATTATCGACCGATTTCTCTTATCAATAATTTTGCCAAACTCTTTGAAAAATGTTTGAAAACACGAATAATCCAATTTTTAGAAACGAACAAATTACTCAACCAACACCAATATGGATTCAGAACTAACCTTAGTACCGAAGATGCAGTTTTTAACCGAAGTAATGAAATCAATAACAACCTCAACTCTAACAGAAAAACCTTAGCAGTTTTCATTGACTTGGCGAAAGCGTTTGATACCATTCCTCATGAACAATTGTTATATAGAATGGAGAATATGGGTATGAGAGGAACTACGAATTCACTTTTCGAAAATTATTTATCAGACCGTACTCAGAGAGTTAAAATAGAAGATCATTACAGCAACCCACAAAAATTAACAATTGGTGTACCACAGGGAACGGTTCTGGGTCCTCTCTTATTCCTAATATATATTAATGAAATATCGATTCTTTCAATTGAGAGAGATTTTAAATGCGAAAATGATAAGGACAATTTATATGTCATTAGTCGAATCTGTACTTAGATATTGTTTGATAGTCTGGGGAGGTTGTTTCAGAAAGGCACTAAAAAATATCATGGTCACTCAAAATTATATATAAAAAAAACCGACATATTCTACTGATTCTCTATACAAAGAAGCAAATATTCTTCCCCTAAGATAGCTTTTCGTTCACAGTTGCCTCATCTATTTACCAAAAATTAAATATATGTTACCAGACAATACCGTAGATTACAATCTGAGAACCGAATCATTGAGAACCCAATTATATACCAAAGCTCATACTCAAAGAATTGTAACGTACTTTGCTCCGAAATTTTCAACAGACTTCCTCCTCATATAAAATCAACAATTTATAACAAGAAAAAGTATAATGGCCTCTGACTGGGTCGTCTTTGGCTCCTCATCTGCACTTGCTCCACAGATTCACTTCCCATCTGCGTCCAATATTTGGCAATTGGGTAGAGGTTTCGCAACACGGACCTGGAATATTGTTACTTCCAGACTTAGCGCGGAACAACTGCCTTTTACATTATTAATATTAATTTAGAGGCAGAATTATTAGACTTATTTATTAATAAATGAATTGTTATATTGTAATGATGAATAAATTGTGGTTAGATGCATTTGGAACATCAGGCGTTTGTTCTCTAAATTAGTTTCGGAAGGCTAGGATGCAGGCTCGTTTCCGGCGCTGAACGACTTCTTCACGATGTTGGTTGCGGCTTTGGAGGGCTACTTTTCAGGTGCTGGCTTTGACTCCGGAAGACTGTATCTTGGATGCTGTTGGTAGCTCTGGAGGGCTTCTTTTCGAGCGCAGGCGTTGGCTCTGGAAGGCTTCCTCGCGGATAATAGTGGTGGCTCTGGAGGGCTTCTTCTCGGGTGCTGGCGTTGACTCCGGAAGGCTTTCTCGCAGATGCTGGTAGTGGCTCTGGAGAGCCCTTGCAGATGCTGGTAGTGGCTCTGGAGAGCCCCTTGCAGATGCTGGTAGTAGCTCTGCAGGGCTTCTCGCAGATGCTGGAAATGGCTCTTGAGGGCTTCTCGCAGATGCTGGTAGTGGCTCTGGAGGGTTTCTCGCAGATGCTGGTAGTGGCTCTGGAGTGCTTCTCCCCCAGTGCTCTCGGCGAGGTCGAGATGAGGGTCATAAATCCTTTTTCTCTATCCGGCTCGAAGGACCGTAAAATGTTGATTCTTTGCTTGTATGAGTTTATTTTTTTATTATGCTGTTCACTTCACATGATCATGTTCATTATACAGGGTGTTTCATTGGTTAATGAACATATGGTAACCTGAGCTGGAGCTACCCTAAGCAAGTCCAAAAAACCCATATATGTTTGGTCTAATCAATTCCATAACCGAGATACAGGGAGGTTCATGTATTCACCAAAAATTTCAATTGCTAATAACTTTTGAACCAACCGGTATATTTGTTTGATACTTGGAATGCATAGTAACCTTCCACAGGTCAATCGATTCATATTCAAATTCCATAGAAATTCCAGGTCCGTATTTGAAAAATATGAGACTTCTTCCAAACTGAGATTTAACACCTTGTATATTGGAATTTTGGGATGAGATTGACATATTTGAAAAGAGCAGAAAATTTTCTATGGGGTTCAGTAGATTTCATTGCCCCGCACATGATTTTGCTCAAAGAAAGCTTCAAGGAAAAATCCTATTGAATGTTGGAATTCCAATTATTTCGTAGAAAACTAGTTCATTGTAATCAAATTGGAACAGTTTTTCCTCGAACTGATAAAATATTTGCATTTTCCAAGAAAAAAGGTTTGAGTGAGAGAAGTTTATTTGTATGTATTATATTCCACAAGGGTTGTTTCGAGTAGACTGCGACAATTTCTACAAAATAAATTTTGACAAGTGGTATCTTCAATATGTGGAATTCGCATGAATGGGCTGAAGAGAATCTACATGCGGTCAGGCATACGATATCCCAATACAAATTTTGAACAAACCTTCGGTGGGGCGTTTATAAAAATCGATTGATTAGACCGCACGTCCTACCAAGACGGCTTACGGGTGATCTTAAATTTAATATAATAATAAAATACATTTAGGGTCGGTTTCACAAAACTGTGTTTGTACAGTTAAATTAATTGGAGCCACCGCGATTCGTTGAAATTTCAAAACGAGTGATTCGATTGGTTCGAATTCACGTAAGGTTTTTTAATCGCACAATTAAAGTTTTGTGAAACCGACCCATAAACCCTGAAAATTTTGATGAAATGAAAAAAAATTGGAAATGACTTTCCTTCTTGCTAATAACGCCAGTAGGTTTCGCTACAATTACTGTGTATTTTGAGTTGCCTAAACGTCCTAGCGTTGGAATTCTAAGGTCTCCTGTCAAAGTTCGTACACAAAATTATGTTTATAATTTTAAAGTATTGAATTTAAAATAATGCTAACTGTGGTAGCCCGTGATCAGAAATTGAAATTGAACTCATAAATTCAATACTTAAAAATTATGAACATAATTATGTGTACGAACTTAGACAGTAGTTTTTCGGTTACGTCCATTGAGAATCGGCACTAAAGAAAAAGAAGAAAACATCTTAGCGTCTCTGTCAAAGAGGTACCTGCAGGTTAATCTTTGATTCTAGGAAGTGAAAGTATCACAGACCAAGACAAAGGTTATTTCTGTCATTTGTGAAAGTATCAGTATTGAAGAAAGTATTGAATTTAAAATAATGCTAACTGTGGTAGCCCGTGATCAGAAATTGAAATTGAACTCATAAATTCAATACTTAAAAATTATGAACATAATTATGTGTACGAACTTAGACAGTAGTTTTTCGGTTACGTCCATTGAGAATCGGCACTAAAGAAAAAGAAGAAAACATCTTAGCGTCTCTGTCAAAGAGGTACCTGCAGGTTAATCTTTGATTCTAGGAAGTGAAAGTATCACAGACCAAGACAAAGGTTATTTCTGTCATTTGTGAAAGTATCAGAGACCGTTTACTCATGGACGTCTTCCTAGAGAGAGACTGTGTACAGGGTATCCCAAATTGCTTGATTTCGACTGTTTGAGGTACTTCTGGACTAGATAGGTAAAAACTTCGTAAGGTGTCCTGGGCTCGATTTTTGTGAAAACACCATTAGTGAAAACCGTTTCATGGTATCTTCATTTTTTTTTTTAATTTCGATTTCGAAAATGTGCCACAACTTTTGCATTTACGAAAATATCTGAAAACTATTAAAACTTTCTAGAAGCGTTTTTTTCCCGGAAATAAGAAACTATATTCAATTTTTTTCTCGTGAAACAAAAAACACTTTTTTATATCAAATACGAACACATTTTTTTCATTTTTATTTCATAAAAAAATTTTTAAATATTCCCAGTGAAAAAGTGCTTGTTGAAAGTTTTTATCTTTTTCAGATATTTTCTGAATCAAAAAAATTTCAGAATATTGATATATTTTCAAAACAAATGAAGATATCGTGAAACGGTTTTCACTATTGGTGTTTTCACGGAAATCGAGCCCAGGACTCCTTTCAACGTTTTTACCTATCTACAGTGACGGCTTTGGGGGGTGGCGAACGGGGCAATCGCACGGGGCCTCGCTCTTGGTGGGGCCTCGCGCGCAACAACCCGAGCAAATTTTGATAATGATTTAGATCCCTGATTATTTATGAAGGTTTAAACATGAGGATGAATTCAAAAAAAGTTTGTTAACCAATACAAGCAAAATTTAAAAAAACATTTTGTAGTTCTTTAATATTGCGACTTGTCGGAACGTCCAAATGGGTAAGCACCAGATGTCAGACCCACCTGATCAGTAGGTAGAATATAATGCAAAATCACACAACACAATTAGGGTAAAAATTATCTAAGTATTTAGGTACCATGTTTACTTATCCCAGATGTTGTAGCCTCATAAAATTCCCTCTTTGAAATATTAGTTCAATTATCGTCTTACGCATGAATTCATTTCATTGTAGAGAATTACAGAAGAAGGAGAGCAAAATCTGTTTTTTTTTCCAAGTTATTGGGGGTGAGAATGCTGGGTTCAATTTTGTTATATTCTATTTTTTCTGATGAAAATTTTTTATTGATTTTGGTTCTTCATTCACATTTAGAGGTCATAATCACATTTTTTGAATAAATTCGAATTTTTTCTTGTTATTGAATCGAGAAATTTCTTGTTCACCCGGGGTTCTCGAGGTTATAAATCTTTGTTGTTTCCACTGATTTTAGAGTGTCTTAAATTCACCTTTTTGTGAATTTTGTCCGTTCAATGCCTCGGTGCCCGTTTTCGCCTGTATGTTTGTGATGGTTTCTTGGACGGGAAAACCCTGAAGATGGCCTTTTAATTAGGCCGAAAGCGCTCGATTTTCGATAAATAATTTCACACCGAAGTACTCAAATTTATTACTTCAATTTGATCTCTTGGTGTGCACAACCATCCTCGTAACAATTGTTATATGTTAATATTCATTTGTTATATTATATTTTAATTAAAACTCAAATTTTATGGGTTGGTTTCACAAAACTTGAATTGTGCGATTAAAAACTCTTACGTAAATTCGAACCAATCGAATCACTCGTTTTGAAATTTCACGAAGGAAAAAGGGCCTCGCGAAGACCTCATGCCCGGGGCCTCGCAAAGGTAAGGCCGCCCCTGCCTATCTAGTCTAGAAATACCAGAAACGGCCAAAATCAAGTAATTTGGGATACCCTATACATGCGAATGAGATGCAGTAATTTAAGGCACTGTCACCAGCCCTTCTATTTGTTTGGAACATATGATTTTGACATTGCCTTACCTTGGTCCTTCTCTGTTCGTTTTATGGGATCTGTATGAGTCCTTCCTTCTCTTATATATGTTACCTCGGATTTCTTTAGAAAAGTCACGTGACAATGGGAACAACTGTCAATTATTTGAATTCGAAGTCATTATTGCCGGCAATATGGAAATGTTTGAAAACTACAAGAAATATGATATGTCAAAATGTTTTATTTTAGCGGCAATAATGACTTCGAATCGACACTTGTTCTGAACAAAGATCAAACCACGGAGAATTGAATCAAGTATTCAATCGCAAATTAATAATGACACCATGCGTAGAGTCATATTATTCTGTGATTCATTCAACTTAATACTCAATATTTGAAATTTCACATACAAACTATATTTTTCATGATATCTGAATGAATCTGAGGTGGATGTATGATGTGTGGTATATTCCTGAAACGGGAAAAATTGGAGATTCTTTCCGAGCCATTTCAAACTATTGTTTCCGTAAGAAAAACACACAAGTTGAAATCGCCCAAATTTCAATTTTGGCCTATAACGCGAAAACAAAAGAAGATAGAGGAATGCAGTTGATGGATGGCATTATCAGTTTTTCTAAAAAAGAACAACCTTAAAGTGTCATTCATTTTCCTCTATCTGTCACGGTTAGAAAGTTGCGCACCCTGCAGATACCCATTACACTGCAATTGAATTTTTTGTATATTTTGTACTTTTGTATTTTTTTTGTATTTCACCTAATATATTTCCTTTTTGAAAAAAACAATGGTTAGTACAACTTTATTCATCTCTAAGGCAAGTTCGCCGGTTCAACTAGCTTATCTAATTGCTAATTGCCACAATTGGTACCACCACCAGATCCCTTACGCTCTTTAGTTGAGATAGGAAATGATTCTTAACAATTCTTGGCCAACATTCAAAAATATAACAGCTGTTTCCAGGCGAAATCGTTTGGCGAAACACATATTGTACAGGACAATTCAATGTCTACATTCAAGGTATTATACCATATTAGTTTATCATAATATTAAATTTGCTTTTTCATTTATCGATTGAGGCAGCACGAAGTCTGCTGGGTCAGCTAGTTCATAATGAATGCAACGTGATATACAAAATTGATATAATGATTGTGATAAATGTTATATAGGTCAAACAACTACAAAATTGAAACAGAGAATTGCACTTCATAAAAGTAACATTAGAACAAAAAAAGATACATGTGCTTTTTTTTGCTGCTCATTCCATAGAAGACCATCATGAACCAAATTTTGATAGTGTAGAAATCATAGATGTAGAAAGAAATTCTAAAAAGAGAAATTTCCTTGAAATGGTAAGAAGAAGTTTTTTTTTATTTATCCATTGGGGCAGTACGAAGTCTGCCGGGTCAGCTAGTATGTTATAATCCAGACATGATCAAAAAAGTATCAGACATATTTTGAAGTGGAAAAGAATGTTTATTGAGAAAAACGGAGTTACTTTTGAGAACCTTCTGTAAATCACGTTGAGTGTTTATGTTTCTTTATTTATTTATTCCTCAGAATATTTTGAAATACGAATGTGCAATTAGTGGGACGAAAAATTTTTATTTGATCACGATGTACGATTCTTCTGAGAATTTAGTGGAATTCCAATATTCAATTGGATCTTTCCCTGAAGCTTTCTTTGAGCAAAATCACGTACGGGACAATGAAATCTACTTAACCTGCTCTTTTCAAATATGACAATGAAATCAAATTCCAATATACAAGGTGTTGAAACTCAGTTTGGAAGAAGTCCCATATTTTTCAAATACGGACATGGAATTTTCCAGGAATTTGAATATCAATCGATCAACCTGTGGAAGGTTACTATACGTTCCAAGTATCAACCAAATATGCCGGTTGGTTCAAAAGTTATTAGCAATTGAAATTTTTGGTGAATACATTAACCACCCTCTGTTATGGAATTGATTAGACCTAACATATATGGGTTTTTGGGACTCGCCTAGGATAAGTAAGTAAGTAAGTAATCTTCTTTATTTCAGATTTCATATACATATTCATACAAAAAATGAAATGACGTCAAAACTACAAAATAATCAAAACAAATTCTCCGAGTCTAAATAATCCCTCAAAGAATACGGTTCCAATCGAACCAAGATATTTTTTATCAATCTCTTAAATCTAACCAAACTATCACAATTTTTCAAATGATGGGGTAATATATTATAAAACTTAATACACATATAGTACGGACCCTTTTCCATCATTGTTAACCCATGTTGAGGAAAAATCAGGTTTAGGGTTCGTGTATTGTAATTATGATCACAACTGAATATAAAATAATCCCTATTTTTAAAAACAAATAGCAAACATTCATAAATATACAAACCATAAATAGTTAATACATATAGATTCTTAAATTTTCCCCTACAAGAATCCCTATGTTTTAGTCCACAAATGTACCTGATTACCCTTTTCTGAGAAATGAAAACAGATTTTATTTCCGAATTTCCACCCCAGAAAATGATACCGTATCTCATGACACTCTCGAAGTTAGCATGATACAAAATCTTGACGGTTTCCTCATTCATAGATCTAGCTACTGTTCTTATTCCGTAAGTTATGCTACTTAACTTCATACAAAGGTTATTAATATGAGTACCCCAATTTAGAAATTCATCAATATGAACCCCTAAGAACTTCGTGCATGGCATAAAATAAACTTCTTTATTCGCCAAACACAAACTTTCCGGAGGAGAATATCGCGACTGCTTCGTTCTGAACATTATCAAGTTAGTTTTCGATTGGTTTATTGTCTGTTTATTCATTGAAAACCAATCATTGATTCCAGTATAGGTGGTTCCAGTTTTTTCAATTACTTCTAATGGATTTTTTCCTGTGATCAAAACGTTGGTATCATCCACGTAGTTAATGATGGAACATTCATTTAATGAAGAAGGAAGATCATTTATATATATATATATATATATATATATCACAAAAAGAATAGGACCCACAATACTGCCCTGTGCTATACCTACATCAATGGAATGTATATTCGATTTGACTTTATCACCTCCGTTAATAATTACTTGTTGTTTTCTATTACACAGATAGGATCGAATCCAATCATTAGCATTGTTTCTTATACCATACCTATGAAGCTTTGAGAGCAGTATTTCATGAGCGACACAGTCGTAAGCTTTACTCAAGTCAACAAATAGTCCCAGCGATAAGTTCTTGTTCTCTAAACTGTCCAAGATAGTACTAACAAAATTATAAATTGCGGAGTTTGTAGATCTGCCTTTCAAGTACCCATGTTGAAATTGGGAAAACAATTTATCAGTGTTCATAAAATTGAGCAATCTAGAAGTCATTACCAATTCAAAGATCTTAGAGAATGAGGGTAATAAACTTATCGGTCTATAGTTTCCAAGATCGAGTGGATCACCTCTTTTAAACTGTGGAATTATCTAAGCAAATTTCAACTGATCTGGAAATATCGCATACTTCATCGAATTATTTATGATGTAACATAGTACATTCGATAATACACTGATTGAGTCTTTTACGATACTAACAGGTACATTATCATAACCACTACATTTTTTATTCTTGAAATGTTTAGATAATTCTATGAGCTCTTCTGCATTTATGGGTTTTAAAAACATCGATTTATCATTTTCCTGAATATTATTAACAAAAGGGATATCATTTCGATCAACTAATAACTCTTGCGTAACTTTGATTAGATGATCATTGAAATCATTCGCTAATTTAAGTATGTCTTCGCATATGGATGTTCCCTGTGACTTATTGTTACCCGTCAACTCTTTACATATCGCCCACATAGATTTCATTTTATTATCGGATTTTCTAATTCTGTCCTCATATGCTTTGCTTTTATTGATTTTAAGCAAATTATCATATTCCTTTTTGATGCTCGAATAATATGTTTTATATAAAGAATTACTTCTAGATAGAATCAACACAGTATTTAATTTCTACTTAATTAATTCTATTTCCGCATTTTTCATTTATTTTTTGACTTACAATGTTTGTATACCTGGGTTAGTGGAAAACATTCATTGAAAATCTCAATAAATTCATTGATAAATGTATGCCATTGTTTATTTACATCCGAAATTTCAACGTTATATACGTTTTCCCAATTTTGTTCCCGCAGCTTACATGCAAAATAATTTTTATTTCTATCGTTGAAGAATCTTTCTCGGACTAGTTCATTTTTGGCGTTTTTCCCCAAACTAAAACATACTTTTTGAGCATTATGGTCAGAAATATGAAATTCAAGAATTTGAGATGATATAACACTAGATGAGTTTGTTAAAATATTATCTAAGCAGCTTCGAGAGTGATTAGTAATCCTTGTGTAGTCATCAATTTGAGGTTTCACAGAAAAATTATTGAGAAGTGCTAAAAACCTTATTTTCACATCATTATCGTCTATCAGTTCAATATTAAAATCACCTGCAATGAAGATGATTCTATTAGGTTCGATTTTCTCGGATAAGATGAACTCAAGTTTGTCAAAAAATAAATCAATATACATAATTCAAGATTCCCAGATAAATTATCCGGGAATCTTGAATTATGTATTTCACAGCTGACGTCAGAAAAACGATCCTTGAGTACATTCTCGATATCACTTGGAGTAGTCTTAGGATGGAGCCTCGTGACATGTAGGGAGACAAACTTGGGAACTGTTTGTATGTTTCCTGTATCGGAGTTTTGACCGACCATGAATTTACGGGGTCTTTTTGGTTTCACTTTAATCCATTCCTTTTCAATTTGGCTCGTAGCTTTATTTGAAACGATGTTAATCTTGTCCGTTTGTAGAGAATTATTTTGTTCCAGACTCACCAGAGGTGGTTTGTTTACATTAACTTGTTGATTCGTATTATAACCATGTTTTGCATTCTGTTATCTAACTGTTGTACCAACATGAGTGGAATATTTATCGTTCCCAACTGCATTCGCGTAAGACACCATGTGGGACGTCTTATCTTTGTTTTCATTCCGTGTTGTGTTGTTTTTTATATCTGATTCAGATATCATTGTATTCAATTTCTCATTCAAATTAATAAGTTTTTCTTTGAGGAGAGTAATATTTTCTTCCAAAATTACATTTTTGGAATGCTTTTCATCGACTAATTGTCGTAATAAAACATTCTCAGATGAGATCACTTCATAGGCAACGTTGAATTTCTTGTTGGTAGAACCGGTAGTTTTACATGTCTTACACAACCAAAAAATATTGGAATTTTCGGCTAAAATTTTATGCCAGTTGTCCTTAATATCAACACAGGATACGTGGAACTTGCGTTCGCAGAAAAAACAGCTAATATTTTTCGTAGAAACTATGAATCGGATAGCTCTAGCTCAGGTTACAGTATGTTCATTTACCAATGAAACACCCTGTATATTAGTTGATAGTTTCGTTGTCACTGTTTGATTAGTTCGGAAATAAAAGATGGATGCCTGTCGTTCAGAAGCATGGAGAAGGGTATGACTCTAGCTGATGGGATGCATTTAATGAGAAACGTGAGTGTCAAAGCGTTAATAACAAATTATTTTGAACTCAAAAACAAGGTAATTGTGGTATCCGTACGTGATGCCGCGAAGTTTCGTACACAAGTGACGGAAAGGTTTTACCAATGGACAAGATGAAATTAAACCGCATTGAATAGACTCGACCGAGATGGCGAAAGCAACTCAATTATAACCGGGGATATAGTTAAATAAATAAATGGACTTGAAGCGGAAAAATATCGGTGTACGAACTTCTTTTCGAAGGCTAAGAGATGGAAAAAATCAATCACAAGTAGGAGCATTGATTATCACCCCCAAAGCGTGGATGTGGATATGGTTGATGGAAGTCTGCTTTCTTCTTCAATGAGTAAATCAATATTTTATACTATTTTTAGAATGATGAAATACGGAATAGATGTAATACTATGTGAGCAACAATTGTATTAGATGTACAGTTACGAAATCACCCTCATTGCCAGTTTCAGGAAACTTCAGCAATGTGGGTAATGGATCGACACCAAACCAACCAGGAGAAGTTGAGAAGAAACCCAGAAAATGACGCCGCAGTACCAGAGAAACCCCGTACGCCTATGTTGTATCCGATTTGCCTACTCAAGTTTCACAGTGGACCGATGTTATCAAGTGCGTTCGTTAACTGCGATGTATATGTTTGTGAATCGTCAAAAAGGAACTCAATCCATATTCTGGGTTTCGGATTTGGTATATTTTCCTAGGAAATATATTTAATCGGTCTCCTTCCTAGAAAATGCGATTAATTGAGTTTTGCGTATCCGACATTCCTGCTTGCTCAATCGAAATGTATACCGGGTGAGACACTTAACTTGGGATAGTTAATTATCCCAAACTTCAGGAAAAAACGATTGAAATAAAAATTGTTAGGTATCAGGGGAGAAGGGAAATGAACATATTTTGTTTATCCTTGATTTTGATTGCAATGTGCAATGAAAACGTATATTTTTACTTCATGAGAAAGTAGTAACTTTTCTGTGAAACTCTCTTTCATCAGTTTTCGAATTCGAAAAATATTCATAAACTATTCTCACATCAGAGCATCACCGAAGAAAAATCTCGTCTCCCAGCTTGACTTCGCTGAGGTTAAAATAAAGACCTTTTATTATTATTATTATTTACTGAAATCCATAAAAACATGATCGTTAATAAGAAAAAAAAATTTGCGTAACGTTTGTAAGTCCAAATCAGACTCTTTCGTCAGATAATTTCCAGATTTCATTAAACTTGGCAGAATCGTTTGATCTTTTTCTAACGAAGAAGTCTGATTTAAACTGTGAAACTTTAAGCAGCTTCAGAGTTCGAAGTGTTTTCATTGTTAGACAATAATTTTTTCAAAAGATTTGGCCCCTGAAAAATTAGTGCTCAAGTTTCAAGCAGGGGCCATTTTTCTATTATTTAAACAATTTTTCTTATTGTTTTATTGTTTTAGGGACTGGGAGAGAAAAGCATAACAAAACTTTCACAGAAATATTGTTTTTCTCAAATCTGAATTGATATTTTTTATAACGTTCCTTCAAATTGAAATCACTCACCTGGCGGACTGCTTGATAAACTTTTTCTTCATGAGAATCCATTTCAACGAAGGTGCGAATCTGAGATAAATTTATGCTTTCCCTGTATCCCAGAGCAACTATCTCATCGAAAGCAAATAATAAGGAGAAAGCATTTTCTACAATTTCACTTTCTTCCAATGAACGACAATATTCAGGAATCTGAAAAATTAGAGAATTCACTGATATAGAAAGAAGTATGTAGCTAAGATTATACTGGTTGAATGTTATGTTATGTGATGGGGACGAGTATAAAGTTAAGCAGTTCGCGAAGTATTGAGCTATTAACCCGCTGATTTTCGGAGAGCTATAGATATTGAAACACGAACTCCTCTCAAAAATAAAATCACGTCGCAAAAGAATGAACGTGAGTGCCAGTCAACTCAAGTTTTTTCAATTTAGATTAAAATTTCTTAAGAGTCCCTTATACGTAAAATATAGAAATGTTGTTCAACAGGAGTTGCTGGTATTCAATATTTTCACAATTCTCCATAGAGGTATTTTTTAGAATTTCGCGATTCATCGTAAATGTGATACACTATTTTGTCCACTTTCAGGAGGCAAAAAAATGTTAGAACTGAATTTTTATTCAGCCCAAAAATGCCCGTTTCTTCTATGGAAAATGCCTTCCCTGGAAAATTTGGCTCCATCTTTGTGCTTCTCTTTAAAAATTCGGATCTTCTTGAGTGCATGTCAGAAATGTTTCAAAGAATTACCGGTGTGAACCTACCAGACCAAATCCATCAGACCGTTTGTCGGAAACGCCCGAACGCGGTGTCCAGTGGCGTACGGATCTGCAGTAAGATGAATGGTGTAACACGGCTGATTCGCATAAATAATGGACAAGGGATGTCAAACTTTATTGAATTTCTATTAACAAAAGACTTCTACAGGAAACGAGGGTTGATTTTAACGGAGCTATTTCGCAACGATATGAAATAACAGTGATCCGCTATATAGGGAATATTTCGTTGGATCATTACATTATCACGGAAAATATCCGACGAGAGCATAATGACACTCGGTATGCGGAATTGTTATTTTGATGTAAATATTGCCTGAAAATTTCGTTCCCTTGCAAAGGGATCCATTTGAAAAATTCGATATCTCGGAAAATCCTCAACGGAGCACAATTAAACTCGGTACGTAGTACTGTTATATGGATTCGAACATGTGGCGAAAATTCCGTCCACTTGCAGAGGGAGCCAGGGGGTGAAATTACATCCCCTACTTTGAAAAATTCGATATCTCGGAAAATCCTCAACGGAGCACAATTAAACTCGGTACGTAGTACTGTTATATGGTTCGATTTATAAATTCCAAGATGGCATTAGAGCCATACACAATATATCAAACTCATTTTTGCAATGGGTTGAAAATTTCAGATCAATTTGATGAAGTATAAATTGAATTCTCTTGCTGTTCTGGCTTTTTTTATTTTCAGGTTGGAGTTTGTGTTTGGAAATCCTTCCTCCGAAGAGCCGTCCCGCTGATCGTGATGTCCTTCTATATAGAATATTCAGATACAACAATTTTATTTTATTTTTTTAACGGGGAGACAGGTTTTTTCGGCTGAGGTTTTTTCCCCTGGCTCTATAGTATCGTATGATACTGGTGATGAAAGTATCGTATGATACTATAGTATCATACGAAGAATGTTGTGGTACCCCGTTCTTTTTTTTACCTCAGCTTAGGTTCTTTTTGTTTCAACATTTATTGTATTATTTTAGCTCTCTTATTCAAAAGAATATATATATATGGATTCGAACATGTGGTGAAAATTTTGTTCACTTGCAGAGGGAGCCAGGGGGTTTACACCGGTCAAAGAATTGTATTCTCGTTGATGAAATCATCCGTTTTCTGGGGCTTGAACTTTATTTCTAAGGCATGAGTTCCTAAATCATTTTTTGCTTTGCTTTTGAAAGCTTGGGAAAGGTCGTAAAAATAGGCTTAATCATTTATAATAATGTTGACTTCATTAGAAGTTACCGGCTTCGCAAACTGACTTTCCGATTTCAGTTGTGAGCTGTAACTAATAAAATTGTTCTGTAATCTCACAAACCTCTCGTTCACTGATCCTTCTGCATTATCTAATTATTATTACATATTCGGTCACATTGTCTATGAGGAATAAACAACTTCATTTGAATATTTATTTATTTTTCCTTTATTTTAATTATTACTCTTCTTACCTACATGTATAATAATCGAATTTATTATTATAAACCTAATGTCTTTTCCCATCATGGCATTTCATTGGTATCAAAGTGATTCTTCTGCAAGAAACCCACACGGCAACAGAAAAAAATCCTCGTGAAAGAGGACAGTTGAAAGGTTATGTATTAATTGATTTTTACAAGTTTATAAATAAATATTTATAAACCTCCGAACATTATTTGGCCAAGAAATCTTAATGTTGATGTTTTTTAAAGTAGCAAATGCATTTCCAAAATGCGTTTGATTCATTCTGAATAATCGGTTTCTTTTCTGCTTTTGTCTTTTTTCATTTCAGATTAAAGCCGGGTGCAGACGGCTGTAATGCAACGTGTAATGCAACGTGTAATGCAACGCGTAATGTAATGCTAATTCTCCGTGTGGACGGCACCACGAACGTTACTGTAACGTTCGTCAGACCGTTCTTGGCTATCCATCGGGGTGCCGGTTTTTGTCGCGATCTCAAAGGAGCTCGCAGTTCTCGTTTGGACGGCTATTCGCGCGTTTGTTGTCGAGTGACGAACAATCTCTCGAATTAATTGAATTTTACGGGCAGGACTACGGAATTTGGGACCAAAGGAATCCGAATTACCACAAGATGAAATTCAAAATGATGCGTGGACAGAGATTTCTGTTTCATTTTCATTTCAAAATATATATTCAAAATTCGTGGGCGACATTTAGGAACCCGGTGATGTTTTCATATTCACTCGTTTCTTCGGATTTCAATTCCAATAATAATAATGAAGATAAATAAGACAGTATCGGGAATGTGGACCTTTATTTTTGCTCAAATTACAAAACTGTTGCCGACGTTTCGAGGACTATTTTTATCCTCTTTTTCAAGGCTGAAAAATTAAACCAAATGTTACAAATCTTCAGTACATAAGAACATACGATAACACACCAATATTTTGTATAGTTAACAGCAAATTAGATACAATCGTTTCATGGAAATCTCAATTACCGTACATCAAATTCTAAAAACGCACATGTCAGGTAACCTCAAATACGCACTGACATGTGCGTTTTTAGAATTTGATGTACGGTAATTGAGATTTCCATGAAACGATTGTATCTAATTTGCTGTTAACTATACAAAATATTGGTGAGTTATCGTATGTTCTTATGTACTGAAGATTTGTAACATTTGGTTTAATTTTTCAGCCTTGAAAGAGAGGATAAAAATAGTCCTCGAAACGTCGGCAACAGTTTTGTAATTTGAGCAAAAATAAAGGTCCACATTCCCGATACTGTCTTATTTATTGATGTTATGGATGAGAACCTTGAATTGAATAATGAAGATCTTCTTTCATACAAATTTGTTTTCCATCATCGACGTTTTTTCCGTTCATCACTAATTTTAGTGTAAGTGAAAATAAACGCAGCACCTGCTATCGCAACTTTCCAGGGTTCCAGGTTTTTTTTTTATTTCTTCGTGTTTTGATGGATTTTTTAGGGGATATTCAGTTATTCTTCAGATTTCATACATTTCAGTAATTATGCACAACTGGAAGGACTGTGTCGGAGCTGTGAAAAAAATTTCACATTTTTCACAAATTCTGGTTCCAAAATGACGAAAATGAAAAGTCGTCAATCCCTCTAGTGAAAAAAAAAGGTGAAGTTTGCTTCTGGAAGGTAGTTTGAGGTTCAGCTGGTTTTCCTCTGGTTTCTAGACAGTTGTTAGAAATGTTTCATATTGTTTATTTCAAACTTTCCTGTACAAAAATGCTCGTTTTTTCGTCGGAACCGAAAAATACCACATTCTATTGATCAATCACAATAGTGAAAGAGTGTCGGAAAGAGATCATACTCATTTAAATAGTATTTATTGAAAATTTTTGAATGAACATTCACAAATAAATATATTATGTATGTGATGTTGGTTAAACCGAAAATTCGCTATTTTTGAGAAAATCCAATAATAGTGGGTTTTATCAATTAAAAAAAATCCACAGGGTTTTATAAAGTGCAGAAAGTCTATGCCAACCCTGCAACGTTCCTTATCGGCATGTTTGTAGAAACCGAGTGGAACAGCCGAACAGTCGCGTTGAAGATTCGCCGTGTATTCGTGAGCCGTCCAGACGGTGCAATCTGAATTACGCGTTGCATTACACGTTGCATTACAGCCGTCTGGACCCGGCCTAAAAATTACGAGTCATACAAAGAATGTTATGATACCCCGTTCTTTTTTTACCTCAGCTTAGGTACTTTTTGTTCCAACATTTATTGTATTATTTTAGCTCTCTTTTTCATAAGATATATATATATATATATATATATATATATATATATATATATACAGGGTGAGTCGGGAGGAACGGACCAAACTTCAGGTGGGTATTCTGCAGGTGGAAATAATTCCAAAAAACTCATATGTTGTTATCCGATTCTCATTTGCTTTCAAACTATAGGGTAATAAGAATATTTAAATAAGGTCAACCAATATTCAGATCAAGAGTTTCTCGGACTATGGACTGGTCGCTGTGGTCGTATTAGTTGGCCTCCAAGATCTCCAAACCTCACACCATTGAACTATTGTTAGTGGGGCTGGTTCATGAACGAGGTATACAAAGTTAAAGTTGACACTCGAGATGCTCTAATTCGACGCATTAGAAATACGGCATTGCTTTTCAAAGAAAAGCACGAATCAATCAGAAAAGCATCGAGAGCCCTTCGCAGACGAATGTGTTTCGAGGTTAATGGCGGTATTTTTATGCATTTATTAAAATAATGCTATAAATGAAACCATTTTAATATAGAAAATGTTGTTTTTCATAATGACGCTATAGTTTGAGAACAAATGAAAATCGGATAACAACATATGGGTTTTTTTATATTATTTCGAGCTATAGAATACACACCTGAAGTTTGGTCCGTTCCTCCCGACTCACCCTGTATATATGTATATATATATATATATATATATATATATATATATATAGGATAGGATAAATACCTGTTTAGGCATTTTCTTCTTTTCATCAGATATCGTACCTGGAGCCTTGCGATGCAAGATGCAACAGAGACTAAAGTTTTTCTTTTTTGTCCAGTACTGCCAGAAACTTTTTTCTAGTTTATTTATTGTTTTAATACTTACTGTTTACATCAAATTAAACATATGTATTAGAATTTTCATTTATTATTTGGTACCAAGTTTTTACCGCATAATCATTCTCAACAAATCGAAACAATTACAATCCTCTGAATCTATATAAATAAAAAGCCATTTATAGCACGTCCAAACGACTGCACCAATTTGAAATATTCTTTTTTCGTTGCGTTCCTCATAATCCGGACAAGGGTTTAACGATGTAATATTTTAGAAAAAACAGGTACGAGAAAAAAAACCAGAATTTAATTTTTCTTGCAACCATTGAGTTGAAATTGTCAGAATTTCGACATTGACCGTGACAGTGAGGTAATCTTAATATATCAAACTAAGTCGGCTATATTGTTGGTTACACCATTTATAACTCAAGATTAGATGAACTGTTGGTTATGAAAGATTTTTTGTTAGATTCTTCTACGGTGTGATTAATATAAAATACATTAAAACTCTGAAAAATTTGATAAAATGGAAAAAAAATAGGAAATTAATTTCCTTCTTGCGAATAACGCCAGTAGATGTCGCTACGGTTAACAGCGGTAGAGCTCTTTCTTCGGATTTCAAATATATATATATATATATATATATATATATATATATATATATATATATATATATATATATATATATATATATATATATATATATACCTTATTGTGATTATCTCTGGCAGTTTTCTAAAAATATAGAATTTTTCATCTAGATTTAAGGCAGTTGTGGAATGCCACACGAGAACGATGCGATTTTTTCATATCAAAGGAACCGTGGATAATGAAACACCTGATATTTATATTATTTATTTATTAACTGAAAGTTCAATTAGGGATTCAAATGACCCCTATTTACTTCTAGACAGAGTCGATATCTTTTACAAAAGTTTTTGAGGATTTTACTCAACATTTATGGAATATATTGAGGTTGTCAATTTCTTCTTCTATTCTGAATTTAATGTCTTCAATATTTTGCAGACGGGAATATTATATTTCAAATATCCCCATGAAAAATTGTCCGATGATGTTAAGAAGGGACTATCAGGAAGCCATAGAATGGAACTTCGATATAAATAAATCACAGCATTCTCGAGTGGCGTTCTACAGCTGCATTTGATTTAGACGAAAAAAAACCTATAATTTTCAGAAACTGCCGGGTCAGCTAGTATCAAATAAAAATATAACCGATCAATTCACAATAAATCAGGTTAATGAAGCAGTTCAATTGGCTAAATCTAAGATAACCGAAAATAAATCGATGGTAAATGGCAACCTGTCAAAAATAGAAAAACAAACAGAAAAAATAGACCGGCTATAGTGGTGGCAAAGTGTACTGAGTCTCCTACAATCCAGGGTGTTGAAAGATTGGGAGGCTTCCACGTTTCTTGGTTGAATCCAACGACTACTGTGGAAGATCTTCAGGAATTCCTGGCAAAAAAAATTCACTCAAGCAAAGTGTGAACTTCTTAATTCACGATATCCTGATGCTTATGCCTCTTTCAAAGTTCTTGTGAATCATAGTGAAGTTGATAAAGTTAAAGACCCTGCAAATTGGCCAAAAAATGCAAGTGTGCATTATTTTTTCCAAAGTCGAAAGAAAATAGCCGGAATGTGAATATGGCTCTACGATCTTTTAAAATTCTTCACCTAAATGTTCAATCCTTATGTAATAAGTTGAATGATCTGGAGGTTTCATTTGAAGAGGAACGCCCTTTTGTTGCTAGTGTGGTGGAGCACTGGTGTAGTAGTTTTGTCGTGAAACTTATGGTCATGGGGGTGTTGTTATTTATGCGACTGCTGATCTGCAAGTGAAAGATGTTGAAATCTCGAAGTTTTCAGTGGAAAACAAATCGAGTTCTGTGGTGTGACGGTTACGCATCCGGAAGCCAAGTTTTGTGTAATAAGTGCCTATAGGGTTCCTGACTGTGATTTTATTTTCTTTCTAGACAGGATGTCCTTTGTTTTACAACATTGTACCATGCTTGCCGATGCTATATTTATTTGCGGTGATCTAAACATAAATTATTTGAATACTGCATGCTCACGTAAGCATCTTCTAGATGATCTACTATGTTGTTTTGACTTGAGGGTCACCTCTCGGGAGCCTACTAGAGTATTTACCAATGTTAACCTTTTAACATCTACTTCTAAAATAGATTATATTCTCACTGATGCCAGCTTCATATGTGAAATTAAAGTAATTGATGCTCACATTAGTGATCACAAAGTTCTTATTTTGAATTACCCATTATATAAATCTAATTATGAAGAATTTAATTGCCATCAGACGTATATCAGAGGTGTTAACCCTCTGTCTCTAAAGAATTTGGTTGAGTTTATGTCTCATATATCCTTTGACCAAATTTATTTGTATGTTATAATTGACGACTGTTTTGCTGAATTTCTCAATCTTGTTGATTATTGTTTGGAAATAGCATGCCCTAAGAGGCTTTCAAACCTTAATTCCAACAAAAGCATTAAGTGGATGAATAATGACATTATTGTAGCTAGCAATGAGTTGAAGAATTTAGGATGGTTACATAAAAATTTGAAAAGTACAAGTTCTTATGAAATTTATAAGTAAAAATTGAATTCCGTAAACTCCTCCAAAAAACTAAGTTCAATTATTATCAGAATATGTTGATTGGTTCAGCTAATAAAAATAAAACTGTATGGGATATTGTAACTAGAGAAGAAGGACGGAAGAAAACTTCTCGTCAGAATATCAAAATCAAACATGCTGGTAAGCTTTATTCCGAACCTGCAGAGATTGTTAATGTGTTTGCGGATTATTTTGTTCCATTGCGCAAGTAAGCCTGCAAAATCATTTCGGTAGTTCACCTTCATTGGCGTGTACTACATCCTTATTGTCACAGAATACTCTTTTCTTCTTCCCCGTTGATAGACAAGAAGTCATAAATACTGTCATGTTATTAAAAAATAAAAAGAGTTCTGGTATTGAAAACACTTCTGTTGAGGTTTTGAAAGCCATAATTGGTACTATTGCTGATTATTTTCCACATATTGTTAATTTATCTATTGACACTGGCAAATTTCCTTCATTTTTGAAACTTAAATTAGTGATAACTCTGTCAATTTTCATGGTAGGTGCAGGAAAAGAAAAACAAAATTTTTGTTGAAAAAAACCATACATCTTTGTTCTGGATCATTTTTTATCTCTCTTCATTTTCGACTCACACGGAGAAAAAGGCAGATTTTCAAGAAAATTGTGCTCTTTTTGCTTTGATCTTATTTTAATTTAAAACCAGTCAAACTTTTTGAGCATATGAACAACAATAAAATGAAAGGTTTTGCAGACCGAAAACGATCCATTTCAATTC
Source organism: Hippodamia convergens (assembly GCA_038502775.1). NCBI lineage: Eukaryota > Metazoa > Arthropoda > Insecta > Coleoptera > Coccinellidae > Hippodamia > Hippodamia convergens. The sequence continues at coordinate 9,139 of JAVSIQ010000822.1, read as the reverse complement.
TGGTGGATGTGAGGTTAGTTTTACAACCGGTCTGAAAACAGCCGAACGAGATAGCAGAATATAGGTGTTGAAAGATGGCGGGCAGTGAAGAAGTTTTGTCGGATGCTTCGGATAAAAGTACAAGTGATGACCAATATATGAAGTGTTGTGCAACCAAAACTTGCAAAATTAAAGTTTGTGTGCAGTGCTCTTCAATTTACCACAGAGGATGTATGGGAAAATATCCAAATATTACGAAATTGGGTGGCAACAAAATATTGTGCTGCAAAATTAATCAACAGGTAGACATGACCAATCGAAATGATCCTGAAAAGAAACTTCTTATGCAACAAATAACCTTTCTTCAACAAATTTTGGAAGAAGTAAGAGATAAGAACAAAATTTTGCAACTGAATAATAAATTACTATTAGATAAAATTGAAACATTGGAAAATAACGATCACATAAAAAAGGATGTAAACAGTGAAAGCAAACAAAATGAAAATCTACAGAAACCTCCATCATATAGTCGAATAACAAGATCGGCAAACAATCAACAGATGGCCTCGATACCCACATTGCAGGTGTCTGTAAGATCAACTGTTCCAAGAAACAGTAATCGGAATAATGCAGATATGGAAAACGTAAACAATCAACAAACAAGCATCATCAAAATAGCAGAAGAGGACAATAATGAATTCAAAACCGTTACATATAGAAATAAAAGACCTAAGAAGAACTTGGGAACAGCTGAAGTTTCTGAAGAAGAAAGCAAAAATGGTTCTTCTGGAGCGGAAAGAAAAGTCTGGCTCTATGTTTACCGTGTCAATAGGGAGGCGACAAGGAAACAAATTTTAGAGTACATAACGAAGAAACCAAGATTTGATGAACATAACACGAATGTTGAAGAAATTCCAAGTGAAAATGGACAATTGAAAAGATTTCTTGTAACAGCTCCACTGAGTAAAAAAGAAATAATGTATCAATCAGAATTTTGGCCGAAAAATGTGGGTGTGAAACGATTCAATTTCGAAAAAAATAAGAAATTTCTTTCTGAAAGAAGTGGAAATTTTCGGGAAAGTTCACAGATGTCCTAAATAATTCTTGGAAAATAAACACAGACAAGAAATACCCATTCAAATCAAGAAAAACCAACAACATTCCTGTTGATTCAGAAGATTTCACCATACTCCATCAAAATTTAACGTCCATAGGAAATTCAATTGAACAAATAACGACAGAATTCGAAGACATCAAAATATTATGTTTCTCAGAACATTGGAAGTCTGAAGAAGAACTATCCTGCTATAAAATTAACAACTTCACATTAATTTCAAAATACTGTAGAAATAGTGGTGAGCATGGTGGTGTTGCAATATATGTGAAAGAAGGATTCAAAGCCATTGAAACCAAAAATATCTGCAAATATTCAGTGAAGGGTCAATTCGAATGTGCTGCAATAGAGTTCAAGTTGAACAAAGTTATTATATCATGTATTGCTGTATATAGTGATGGTAATCTAGAAGTAATGATTAGGCAGTTGACAATTATCTTAGAAAAAATAAATGAACACTCCCAAGTGATTATTCTTGGGGATTTCAATATTGACATGATGCAGAATACAAAAAAAGGAATGATTGGCTAAATTTCCTCAATTGCTATGGGATTTTCCAAACAGTTTTTGAGCCCACTAGAATAACACCAACAACTGCCACATGTATCGATGGTATTTATATCAGTGTGGACCAAGATTATTCCACAAAAGTATTACAAACACATGTTTCAGACCATTCAGCTCAACTAATTACATTCAATGCGAAGAGTATGATGGAAAACTTTGTATACAGGAGAACTTTGTCAGAAGAAAACATTAAAAAGTTTGAAACATCATTGAAAACACAAGATTGGCAGACAGTGTACAGCATACAGTCGGATAAAGTGAATGAACAATACAACCTTTTCAGTCAAATAGTAATGACCAACTTGAATTCAACTTGTCCTATCATCAGAAGACCACTCAAATCAAGAACAAAAAGAATGGATATGGAACCAGAGTCTATAGAAATCAAGAAAAAACTAGATGTATTGCTCCTACTGAAATCTAAAGATGACCGATTTAAAAATGCATATAAGGAAGTTAAGACACAATATGATTTTTTGCTCAGACAACAAAAATCCAAATCTATTGAAAAGAAAATTGAAAATTCTGACAACAAGAGCAAAACTGTTTGGTCAATTGTGAACTCTTTACGAAAGGGAAATCAAACAAATTACTTTCCTCTGAAGGGTGATCCTAAAATAGTGGCTAATGAAATGAACGCCTTTTTCACACAAACTGCACTGGATCTGGTATCGAAACATTGTGGTTCTGGAGAAAAGACAGGAACAGTTCCAAAAATCAACATGAATGAATCAATCCATATCAATTCACTATCAAGAGAACAAATTGTTGAGATGATAGACTCTCTCAAAAATAAACAGACCAGAGGAGTAGATGAAATATCCAACAATCTGATAAAAAAAATCAAAAATGAAATTAAAGAACCATTAGCATTCATTATTAATAACTCGCTTAAATATGGGATATTTCCAGAGGCACTGAAGATTGCTGTTGTGAAGCCGATACACAAAAAGGGAAGTATCAATGACTATCAGAATTATAGACCCATCAGCTTACTACCGTCATTTTCCAAAATTTTTGAGTTGGCCTACTGTAATCAGATTATGGGACATTTGATTAAAAACTATGTTTTTTCCAACAGTCAACATGGATACTTGAGGGGAAGATCAGTACAAACAGCCATTTTTGATTTCCTGGTAAAGATCACAGAAGCTTTTGAACAGAAAAATCTTGCACTGGGACTCTTTCTGGACCTGACCAAGGCCTATGATTGTCTGAGTGTTGAAGTATTGTTGAAGAAAATGCATAATTATGGGATAACAGGATCAGCATTGGAATGGGTGAGATCATACTTCAGTAGAAGAATACAACTGGTTGAAATTGCTGTCAATAATGATAGAATAAGATCAGAACCAATGGAAATGTGTTTGGGTGTACCACAGGGCAGCATTGCTGGACCAATTTTCTTCATTATATATATATATATATATATATATATTATATATATATATCAATGACTTTGGAGAGGACATCCCTTGCAGAAACCAAGTGAGTCAAGTGAATTACGCAGATGACTCTAATCTGCTAATTGTTGAAAATATGTGGCCAGAATTAAAAATATTGACTGAGGAGGTTCTACAATACTGCGAGGGTGGTTTTATCAAAACAACCTGATTAAGAACAAAGAAAAAACCAATATTGTCCTATTCCATCCTACAAACTCCAATATTTTACCACCTAAGGATGTTATGTTGCAGGATATGAGGTATTCAATATATGAGTCCAGTAAATTTCTCGGTCTACATATTGATAAAGAGCTGAAATGGAACCATCACATTGAAAAACTTGCTAGCAAAATAGGACAATCAATTTATTCGTTTAAAATAATTTCAAGGTACGTAACTGAAAGTATATTAAAAACAGTGTATCATGCGACCATTGAATCCAAGTTGAGATTTGGTATATCATTCTATGGATCTGGCAATATTTCTTCATTATTTATACTCCAGAAAAAAGCAATAAGAATTATCTGTAAATTACGATATGACCAGTCTTGTTGTGGTTTTTTCAAACAGAAAGGAGTTCTCACCATCTATGCTCTATATATACAAGAATGCCTTTTATTCTTGCATAAAAACAAACAATTGTTCAAACAATATGAAAATTCAAAGATGCGTTATGATACACGAACATTATGTTATAACCTTCCCAAATGTAAACTAACCACCACCCAAAAGCAAATGGAATTTAGATGTCTGAAAATGTTCAACACTTTACCAGATGAGATTCAAGGAGAGCATAATTTCAAATTATTCAAAAGAAAATTATTTAAGTTTTTATATAAACAAGGAACCCTATTGTATGGATGATTATATGATTGGTTAATGCTAATTGCTTTTGTGACACTATTGTCTTTTATATTGGTATATCCTTTGCATGTATCGAATAATTGAAAATAAAGATTATTATTATTATTATTTTTTTTTTCCTCATCAAAGTGGTAATATCATTCTGAAGCGGGAAGCAATCGCATCAACGCTTCAGTCGTGGTTCAATACCTGACGAACGATCGAGCACGTCGAGAGGACGACCGATTTCTGCATTGTTGCTATTATCCTCTCAGGGTAGGCCAGCTGCAACTTCTCCAGTGCGCTCTTCAGATTTCGGTCCACTAGGCCGTTGCACGTGATTACAACTGGCAGAACCATGACCCGATCCAGGCAGTAAACAGACTTAAGCTCCTGAGAAAGTGCCTGGTACTTCAAAATTTTGTCATTTCTAGAACCTCGCAAGTTCTCATCCAGTGGTATTGTGATGTCTATTATATATGCGTGTTTAGTTTGTTTGTAAAATACCACGATGTCCGGTCGGTTATGTTCAATGTTTCGGTCGGTAATTATGTCCGAGTCCCAGTACACCTTAACCGCATCACTCTTCACAATGGTCTTAGGTAAGTATTTATAGTATGCAACTATCTCATCCAAAAGGCTCTCTTTCTTACAGATTTCCTGATGGAGAATCCCAGCTACACGATTGTGTGTCGGTCTAGATAATGACGCGGAGCAAGGTAAGTACAGGCCGAACAGATGTGCTGTATAGTTTCGGGGAAGGCACGACATAATCTGCATAGATCGTCTGGCAGGTTTTCTTTCACTATTATCTTCAGGAAGTTCCTGGTTGGTATCTGCTGATCTTATTATTCTTATTCTTATTATTATTATTTTTTTTTTTTCTCTTCACAATTCATGGTTGTAGCAGATAGAACCGGGGTGTCGACCACCAACGATTCAATCCCTAGCCAGTATTCTTCTGATGGTCGAGCATGTTGACAATATTACTGCCTTTTGCATAAGGTTAATAATTTTTTGGTGTTCCCTTATACCCAACATTTTCAAGGCCCCTGCCAGCTCTCTATCTACCAGGCCATTAGCAGAAATAATTATTGGCACAATATGAACATTCTTCAGTTGGTAAATGTCCTTCAGTTCATTGGCCAAATCAGTATACTTACTGATCTTCTCGACCCTAGCCTTTCTGATGTTTTCATCGAGTGGTATACTGATGTCTATAATGAATGCAGTGTTGTCCTTTTTATTTCTGATCAGGATGTCAGGCTTGTTATGTCTGATTTCTTTGTCTGTTATCACCCCCATGTCCCAATACACCTTGACTCTATTATTTTCTAAGAAATCTGCTGCTTTATATTTGTAATGTGTTATTATTATTATTTGTGTTATTATTATTATTATTATTGTCAATTTTGACAATTCGACTAAGGGAGTAAATCTTAACAGAAAATCCTGATCCTCCAAGACTGGGGGTTGAGGCGTCAGACTAGCTCTCTGGCACTCGTAAAAAGCGATCACTGCTAAAAAGCCTAAAGTATTGCCTCAGAATATGGATGATCTTAACGGTAAACGAACTAGGCAGCGGAAACGGATTTTGAGATTTGGTAATTGGAATATACATGGAATATCAACGAAGAAGGAGGAGAGGTGGTAGCCGAAATTACGAAATACAAACTAGATGTGGTATGTCTCTCGGAAACAAAGAAGAAGGGCCAGGGGTCAGAAAGGGTGGAAGGCTATGTACATTTGTGGTCTGGTGTTGAAAAGCACAAAAGAAGTAAGGCTGGTGTGTCCATTATGATAAAAAATGGTTTATATCGGAATGTAGTAGATGTCCAATTTATAAATGAGCGGATGATTAGATTGGTACTGAGGAGATTTGGAAGAGACATTTGTATTATCGCTGTATATGCTCCGACAGATGACTCAAGTGATGTCGAAAAGGATGAATTCTATCAGGGCCTTAGTGAACAGCTTGATGAATGCTCGAGTATGAGATCTATTTTGTTGGCTGGAGATTCAATGGGAAAGTTGGAATGAGAGTTGGGGACAAGGTAGTAGGCCAATATGGCGATCCTCAAGTAAATGACAGTGGAAATCGATTAATCGATATCTGTACACAATATGACTTGAAAATAAATAACACCTACTTCCAGCACAAAAAAATCCATCAATACACATGGGAGAGGCCGTCTCTGAATCAGAGATCAATAATTGATTTCCTCATCACTAAACAGGACAGCAATGAGAAAATCAAAAATGTAGTGGTGAAGCGAGGGGCAAACTGCGGATCGGATCACTATCTCTTGTTATCCGAGATTGTCTATTTATACATTTGCAGGCACACAAGTAAGGATGAAGCCGAAGAGGTAACAAGTAGGGATGAATTATATCCAGAGTACAATATACATCTAATTCATGATGAAAGTGTTAGATACCTTTATAAAAGAAGACTGAATATATTATTATGTAACAAACAACCATATGCAAACATTGATGATGAATACCAAAGACTTGTCGATGCGATACATCAAGCCTCAAAGGAAGCATTCGGTCTTAAGAAAGATACTGATAGCAAATGGAAGAAGGCACGTTGGATGAAGGAAGATCTGCAGTGTCTGATAGTGGAGAAAAATCAAATGTACAGTAAATGGCTGGGAAATAGAACAGCAGAAAATCGAAACAGATATAAACAGTTACAAAGACACAAGTGAGGAGGGTAGTTAAGGAAGAAAAGAATAACCTATGGGAACGGAAGTGTACTGAAATAGAGAGTAGATTGGGAGGATCACAGTCGACGGAGGTTTGGCGTTGTTTGAAAACCTTAAAAACTAACACCAGAACAATGAATACTGGAGCAATAACTATGGGTGGTTGGACGGACCACTATGGATCGTTACTTAAGGAGGATCGCCAACAATTCATACAGCAGGATGATAAGGATGGACATTCAGATGAAACACAATGTAACCTGCAGACAACAATACAGGAGGTGAGAGAGGCTATCCAAACATTAAAGAATAATAGAGCACCTGGACCAGGAGGAATAATGGCAGAGATGATAAAATACGGTGGAGATCTATTACTGGAGCAACTGACAAATTTAATGAACATGTGTTTGAGAGCTCTCAAGCTGCCCAGAGTATGGAAAACCTCCTACATAGTGTCAGTATACAAAAAAGGAAAACGCAGCGATCCAAACAACTACCGAGGGCTTAGTATAAATTGTACGCTGACTAGGTTGTTTGGTAAAATTATTAAGAAGGAGCTCTACGAGGCTGCTGGGGATAAAATAGGCGAGGATCAGAGTGGATTCACACGTAATCGATCATGCGTGGACAACCTATTCATCATCCAACAGCTTATAGAGAAAAGAAATTCTCGGGATGAAGAAACACATTTGGCCTTAGTCGACTTAGAGAAGGCATATGACTCCGTACCTCGATTGAAGTTATGGCAGGCACTCCATTCTCTTGGATTGAATCCTCAATTGATAAAACTGTTAAAAGAACTATACAATGACAACATAACATATGTAAAGGTTGGAAGTACGCTGTCACAACCAATAGTTCCAACAAAGGGACTACGTCAGGGATGTCCTCTTTCACCGATGTTGTTCAATTTATACCTGGAAGTAGCCCTAAAAGATTGGAAATATAGATGTGGGCCAATGGGAGTTCCGGTGGGAGATGACTCTCTGTTCAACATTCATTTTGCTGATGACCAAATAGTTTATAGCTCAAGACGCTTTTGATTTGGAGTTCATGTTACGAAGATTACATTCAGCATATGATGAATGGGGTCTCAAAATCAACACAGAAAAAACCGAATATCTGGTGGTGAACTCTATGGCCAACTTTCAAGTCATGATAGATGATAACTCATCCATTAAACAGGTGAATCAAACTAAATATCTAGGAGCAATAATTGGTACGGAAGGAACATCGGATAGAGAAATCAGGAGCAGAATGGAAAAGAGCAGAAAAGTCCTAGGATGCCTCAATTCCATCTGGTGGGACAAGAATATTAGCAAGAGCACAAAAGTGAGAATTGGGAAGGCACTGGTGGAATCGGTTCTGACTTATGGTAGCGAGGTGTGGACTATGAGTGCTGCGGTTAAAAGGAAGCTCAATGCCATCGAAATGGACTATCTAAGGAGAGGTGCTCGAAGATCTAGAAGAGAAAGGGTGAGGAATGAGGAGATCAGAAGTATTATGGACGCACATGAGACTGTGGTGGAAAGAGTAGAAAAACGAAGACTTAGGTGGTTTGGACACGTTTTAAGAATGAACCCAGAGAGATGGCCGCATCGAATGTATCACTGGCAACCACCTGGAAAAAGAAAGAGAGGTCGGCCACGTCGATCCTGGATTGAAGGGGTCCGTCAGTCAATGGAAGAACGGCATTTGAACGAGGAGGATGCCCAAGACAGAAGGAGATGGCGTTTAGGCGTGGGAATGCAGATTTAATCTGTTTAAAACCCGATATATATATATATATATATATATATATATATATATATATATATATAAAAAGGATAATTGACTGTTTCTATTTATAGTAAAAATGTATTATTTGGGACTGCAGTCGAATGAGAAATCTCTTTTTTCTTTAAACTCAAGCTTTCAGCTTTATTTAAGCCTTCATCAGGAGACACTACAATCAGTATGAATCAAGGAAAGTTACAATTATTATATATACATATACATATATATAAAACTTACGAAAGTGAGATAAAATTCAAGATCTATATTTGAAGTTCTAATCATCAGATCCATCAGAGACCATTAGTTCTTTAAATTTAAGGAAAATGATGAAAGTAATTAGTTATAGATGACAAATATTTTGACATTCAGTAGAATATAGAAATATGTATCCTTTGCATTTTCAGTAGTTTGAGTTTGACCAAAATTTATGAATAACGAAAATGAAATTCTATCTAAACTTTTTTTAAGTGATGGTATTCTCATTTCAAGGGTTAACACGGGTATTATGTTTTAATTTTTGTCAATATCAATCAGTAGGGCATAGACAGAACTCAAGGAATCAACGTCTTTTTTGAATTAATACTATCATCATTTTGTGCAATTCTGATCATTTCTAATAATGTTCTTTTCCTGATATTTGTTTCACAGTCCAACACTTCAACTTCCTCAAATGATGGTATATGTCCAGTTTCTATAGAGTGTTT
>JAVSIQ010000821.1:0-70747 GCA_038502775.1 Hippodamia convergens | reverse complement strand
AAACGATCGACGAAGGAGCGAGTTTTCGATAGCATGAGTGTTGGAATTGCCTTCTGCAACGAGTATTAGACGGTATTTTTCTCTATTTCAGACAATTTTTTTTGGAATACTCTCGAAATTCAAATGAAAATTCAGATTAGTGACTTTTGTATTGTATCTTGGCAGTTGGTGTGACATACGAAATTTGACAGATCACGGAATTTAAATTGATTTGATTCGAAACTTGATTCGATCGGAGGTCAGTACTGACAACCATAAAACAAAAAATATAACTGAAAACAATGCTGTGATGAGTTTCATTACAGCACTACTTTTAGTACTGTAATGAACTCATTACGATACTGAAATAGAGAAAATATATTTACTTAATTTTTGGGATATCCTCATTTTATTTTGAATGCGTTTGTTAATTTTCAATTTTCACGGAAAGCTGTGCTTCCCTAGGTTCCATGGTAGACACGTCACTAATAATAACTAGATATTTTTATTGTAGGCTGCTTTGTTAGGTTCTGGGGCCTCACTTGTTGGAATTGGATCAGATCTGGCTGGATCCATCAGATTTCCAGCTTTTTGTTGTGGAGTATTTGGACACAAGCCCACACCAAGTAAAAATTTAGCATGTATTTAGTTAGATAAAATGAATAATTTGTTTTTTTTCTCACAGAGATCGTTCCAAACCGGGTCATTTTCCACTTCCATATGATAAGAAGATACATGATTATTTGTCTATTGGACCACTAACTAGATATGCAGAAGATCTGAAACTTGTCATGTTAGTATTATGTGGAAAACAAGCTATTGACTTGAGGCTCCATGAACAGGTATGAGCTTTTTTTTCAAAGATGAAAATAACAGGAACATATAATTGAATTACAGGCATGCCGTCGTCGACAGTTAAGCCTTGGTTTCCTCGGAAGCGTTTGTGACCGCAATAATGCGACGAACGACGTCATAGAAAACTGTACAGGGTGATTCATTTATCTTGGTAACCCCAATTTTCTCGAAAACGTCTGAATATTTTTTCATTCTGTATATGGCATTTAGAACAAGTCAATGTCGACTTGAGATGCGCATAAAAATCTACGGAATAGATAGAGACGCCAGGCATTGCGGCGCTATCAAAAATTTTTTTCCCAGGGACATACCTTTTTTATTATGTCATTCGAAAGTCACAATTGGATGAAAATTGTACTTGAAAAAAAAAGTTCAGAAAGAAATTATCTTTCGAATGACATGATCAAAAAGGTATGTCACTGGAGAAAAAATTTTTGATAGCGTCGCGACGCCTGGCATCTTTATTTATTCTGCAGATTTTCATGCGCATCTCAAGACTACATTGATTTGTTCAAAACGCCATTCACGGGATGAAAAAAATATTCGGACGTTTTCGAGAAAATTGGGGTTACCAAGATAAGTGAATCACCCTGTACATTGCACAACATCAGCGGTGGTTTTTAAGGATGCGGTGATAGTCAGCGCAACGCATAGCTTTTTTTATTTCCTGCTACCAAGTTGTTTTCGTTCTTCCCCTCTTGAGTCTTTCAGGGGTGACCAGTTGAGCATCTATTTGAGAATGCGTTATTCTGACATCCTCTGTATATGTCCATAACCAATAAGTTGAGCTTTTTTTATATCATCTAATATTGTTGTCTCTACACCCATTACTTCTGTAATCTGTTTATTACTGATTTCCTGTATTTTCGAGACTCCTGCCAATCTCCGCCAGAAATCCATTTCTACCGCTAGTAGCAGATTTTGCTGAATTCTGCTGAACGGAAAGGTTTCATATCCATACAATACAACGCTCTTTGAAGTTACGTTGTAAATATTCCTCTTGTGTTGTTTACAGATTATCCTGCGCCAAAGTAGGTACTAATTCAACGCCCCGATGATTTTCTTTCCTTCATTTATTCGCTCCTGAATTGCTTTTTCAGTTTTTCCGTTATTGCTTATAAGGGTTCCAAGCTAAACATTTTGGTCGCAATATTTGATGTTCAGTCCGCTTTCTAACATAAGATAATAATTCTCTCCATCAAGTCACCAACACACATGTACTGCGTCTTTGACATGTTAACCGACAATCCCCATTTTTCAAACTTAATAAGTCTAAGTTCTATGTCGTTTTCGTCTTGGCGTATATAACCTGTTCATCTGCAAAATGAATTGTGTACAAGGTATTGATGTCGGCAATAGAAACATCCATATCCTTGCATGATCTTCGCCAGTCTTTAAGTAATCGGTCCAGATATAATTTAAAGAATGTTGGGGACAGACTATCGCCCTGTCGTAGTCCTTTTGTCACAGGGAATTCGTCTGAAATTTCAGTTCCCACTTCGATTCCGGATCTTGAGTTTTTTTATAATCGTTGTACGGCATTTATAGATGTTTGTTCTGGGACATTCCATAGGCTAGTTATTGAAACACCATCGTTCGCTTTCGTCAAATCTACGAACACCAGATGTACCTCTCGTTCATGAGCTACTTTTTTTTTTTCATTGAACTGAGTTAAAGTATAGATGTGATCTATGTAAGAGCGCGCTGCTCTATAACCAGCCTGTTCCTCAAGTTCATGTGGGATAAATTTAGAAAACTACTGTCGATAATCAAGAACAACAATTTTCGGAAAAATCAAGAAATTACTTGTCGGAAATTGAAATTCTTTTCATTCTAGTGATGAATTTTCATGCTTCAACTGATAATCACACAAATGTCGGTGATTCATCCACACACAACTACAACACAAGACTATCTGTAAGAAGATCTATGTCAGCATTCAATGAAAGAGAAGAAGTATCAAAGTCAAGTGAAAACCTTGCTTCAAAACCTGAAGAAGAAGGTTCCCTCTCATTGATTAACCAAGACAATCCCAGCTTCTTCATACGGAAAAGTTGAAGGAGAATCGCAATCCTCGTCTAAAAAAAAATTCTAAGACCAAATTGTCGATTCTCAGGAGTTTGTCTTCGCTATCTTCTGTTGAAGAGAGAGACGAACTCAATTCTGGTGATCAGTCTTCATCCTCCACCCAACAGAAATCCTCAAGACCCAAAATTTCTCTTTGATACTCTCATACTGATCTTGGTCCGTTTATTGTAATAATCGAATCGAAATCTGTTGAAAACATAGGAAACATCCATCCCATGAATCTAGGCAAAAAGTTGGCTTCCAACAATGGTAATGGTCTTAAAAATATCTCCAAGAAAGGGAAACGAAGAATGAGTATCGAATTTGACATTCCTGATAGGGCAAACAACTCTCTAACTGAAAATCCCTTCTCGAATGACCCCAACATCGAAGTTTTTATCCCATCGAGAATGGTATCTAGCAAGGGTGTAATAAGAAATGTGGGCTCTGATATTACTCCAGATGATATCATCAATTACGCTAATTTCAGAGTTAAAATCCTGGATGCCCGCCCGCTGAATAGACGGTTTTTAAAGGATGGCGTCGTGACTTATATTCCATCAACCACATGACTAATAACCTTCCAAGACGAAAACCTCCCTGATAAAATTACATTATGGGGATGTACAAAAGAGGTTTCGTTGTACGTAGGACCTGTAGTCCAATGTTACAATTGTTTAAGATACGGTCACACAAAACTTAACTGCCAAAGCCCATCAGTTATTAAAAGATGCAGGAACTGTGGAGAAAACCATGAAGAAATTGACTGTCCAAACCAATATAACCCAAAGTGTATTTTTTGTGAAGGCAGTCATGCATCTACAGATAGGTCTTGTCCAGAATTTTCTCGCCAAAAGAAAATTAATAACCTAATTGCCCTGGAGAATATCTCTTACTTTGAAGCGGTTAAGATGATACCCAAAGATTATATGAGTAAGGAAAGTAACTCCCAGTCACCCTCATCTACTCAGCTGTTTCCCATCATCCCTCAAAAGCATTAAAACACGACTCGAATATTATTACAGTCTCCAACCGAAGACTAATCCATCAGAATAATCAACCTATGTCCTCATATTCAGCCGCGTTCAAGAGGAGAAAAATTCCTCAGCCCCATTTCCATGATAACTTACATGAATTGCAATGTTTTAAATACTCACTCTTCCTTTCTCCCATAATAAACAACAACCAGACCTCCAAGAACCCCATTTCCCATCCTTCCCCTCGCCAGGCACCTCTTTTTCAGACGATGAGTTAGTTACTCTGATAACATCTCATATTGATAAGAGAAATAATCTGGAGTTTATGAAGAGTCTTTTAGTATTGCTTAACAACAAATTAATATCATCACCAATAAATTTTCAATCCCTCCAATCTCTCCCTCTTCTTTTAGCTGCTTCCCCTTCTAGTTAATCTTTCCAACCAAGCAAGTTCTCTAAATTCAAGACCTAACCAATTTAACACTCCCAAAAAATGTTAAAAGTCATTCAATGGAATATAAGATCTATTTCTGCTAATATTGATAATGTAGGGGTACTGATAGAAGAGAGAGAGCCTGCCAAACATAATTATTCTTTCAGAGACTTGGGTAGATTCATCTCATAACTGTGAACTTACAGATTTCTCAGTAATAAGTAAGAAGCAGAGGAGGTGGCATTGCTGCCTTCATAGAAAATAATTTAACCTTCTCAGAAAATCTACCTTCCTTATTTGTCTCCTCCCAATGGAATTCTGCTTCAATCCTTCCTTCTCTCAAACTCCAACTCATTGATTGTTAGTATCTACTATCCGCCTCTCATACTACTATCCAGTTCTTTCTGGAACAATCTCCTATCGTCCATTTCCTCTCCTTTCATTATTGTCGGCGACTTGAAGGTCCAATCTCCTAGCTGGGACTCAGGAACGTATAATCAAAATGGAAGAGTCCTCGATGACTTTTTACTAACCAATGATATATGCTTCTTGAATGATTGCTCTCCCACTAGGGTCACGCCTCCTTATGCAAACTCAAGTGCCCCTGATCTCACCCTATGCTCCAATGATCTCAGACTTATTTCTCACTGGAAAGTATTAACAGACACGGAGGAAGTGATCACTTCCCAATATCCACCACCATTGACCCTACATCCCAACTTTCCACCCCATCTGATCCTCGTTACTCTACCCGAAAATGCTGCATCAAGAAAGCTGATTGGTTCAGATATCAAGAATGTATTGATGGTAGTTTAGAGCCAAGTCCTCCCATCTCCCTGGAAGATCTTCAGAAAGTTATTCTGGATGCTGCAGATTCTGCCATTCCAAGAAAACTTCCCTATCGCCCATCTTCCTATAGGAAATCTTGGTGGAATGCGGAACTAGACTTGTTGGTCAAAAAGACATCAGAGGCTTACAGAGTTTACCTCTTCGACCCCTCTATGGAACGATTTTTATATGCCCAAAATATGCAAGCCTTCACCAGGAATAAAATTAAGCAGGCAAAGAAAAAATTCCTTTAGATCATTTTGTGAAGGTCTTTCACCTCGAAATCCCAAACTTCTCTGTTCAGACGTGAGACGGTCAAACAGGGTTGTAAACCAACTACCTCTTTGTGCTCTTCCCCATCCTGTGGTCAAGAAATTCTTAATACTCTCTGCACTAGCCTTTCTTTTATTCCACGACGGATGGCATCACTTATTCCATGCTTAAATATATGACACTCCAGGCTGAACAACTGATGATGAACTTGTTCAATGATCTAATCCTCACTCCCTCCATTCCTCCTTCATTGACAAATACAGTAATCATCCCTATTTGCAAACCCAACAAAGACCCCTCCAACCCCCTCAGCTATAGACCGATTGCACTAACATCTTGCATTCTGAAGATTTTAGAAACGCTTCTTGCCACCAGACTGGAGAGACTGTATGAATCTTTGAGTGGTCTTCATGATTTGCAGTTTGGTTTTCGCAAGGGTAAGTCAGTCAATGATGCATTATCCTTCTTGGTTTCCTCCATTCTCTTGGCCTTCTCCCGAGGAGAATACGTGATTGATTCTGCGGAGAAATATTTTTCTCATCGATCCTTTCAGCAAAACTCTCCTTGGCCCTAAACAATCCAACCGGGGGCTAGCCCAAGGCTCGCCAATTAGTCCTTGCTTATTTAATTTCTTTGTTGCTGATGTCCACTCCTCCATAGGATTTCCCAAATTGAAGGTGTTAAAATACGCAGATGATACCACCCTTTTGATCTCTGATTCATCCTTCTCTTTAGCATTCCAGAAGATGACACAGGTGTTGTCTTCAGTTGAAAAGTGGGCTAACCACAAACATCTTCAGCTCTCCCCAGAGAAAACCTTCGCACTATGTTGTCACAAAATCAAGAAGATGGGCGACTATCCTTCCCTTCGACACTGAAATGCGGATATACCATGGGCTGAAACCGTCACATATTTGGGCGTTTCAATACATCAAAACATGAAATGGAATCATCATGAAGAGATGTGCGCCAAATCTTTCCAGGGTATTAATCTTATAAGATCCCTTTGTAGGGCCTGGTGGGGTTCCCATTCTGAAACTCTGCTCCTCTTATACAAATCCATAATCCGACCATTCCTTGATTATGGCAGTCTTTTTTTTGGCAATTGTACGAAAAAACTCATGCTCAAACTAGATAGAGTGCAGTATACGGCCTTACGGGTTGTCAAGGGCTATATGAGGTCCACCCCCATCCCTATAATACTTGCTGAAACGGCTAACTCCCATTAAAATTTCGTAGACGTTAGTTAGCAATCAAATATCTGTCCAAACTTGCAAGAATTTCCAATCATGACCTGTTACAACAACTATCTTGCCTTCAACCTTGGTTTCTTCCTGGCTCCCCTCCTCCGGTGATTGAGGTTCTCCCTATGTTAACTGAGTCCGGCGGCTACTATTCTTCTCATAAACTGCCATGTTTCCTACATGATCTCTCCGTCCATAACATGCATGTGGAGTATCTCTCCCAAGTCGACTCAGAACAACTCACAAATTTTCAGAGCGAGCTGTGCTGAACGGTTCCCAGATTATTGCCTTGTATTCACAGATGCCTCAAAATCACCTGGTACAACAGGTATAAGAGTTTACAGCCAATGGGCCTTTCTTTTGCCAAAAGACTTCCCAACATCTTCTCCATCTGCTCTGCGGAAATGATCGCCATCCTTGAAGCTACGAGAGATAAAAAAAAAATAATATTACAAAATGTTTGGTCGTAACCGACTCGAAAAGTGCTCTTGAGAAAATATCCCAACTGGGTCCACTCAGCTAAAAATGATCACATCTCCCTCGCAATTAGATCTAATCTGCAATTCCTTCATGAAAATGATTTCTCGATTAAACTAATATGGGTTCCATCTCACACTTATATAAACGGTAATTACAAAGCAGACGAACTTGCTAAACAGGGATCTAAAAACCAGGTTATTCTGGACCTCAAGGCTGACATCAGGGACTTCTGGCCAACATATTATTATAAAATTTGGGAAAGATGGAAAAGAGAATGCGCTTTCCAGATGAAAGGTTGCACTTTCCTGAACTATATCAGCGTTAACTCCATCGTTCGAAAACCTTGGTTCTATGGCACTGAACTATCCAGAGGTAATAACACGACCATCAATATACTGAGGTCTAATCATTGTTCTTCCTCTTGCCATTTATTCAAAATCCATGCTACCGATTCAAAGTTATGCGCCTGTGGAGGCAGGGTGACTTATTACATCTATTCTTTGCTTGTCAGAATAATGAGGAAAACTGTATGAAGCTGTACTCTGAGTTGATAAAGTGTGAGGCTGTAAAAAACCAACCAATTAATATTTTTGGTTTTGACCTTCCCAGGAGAATATGGTCTGTTCTAAATCGCATTAGAACAGGCCATGGACGTTGCAATAGCATGCTCTTCCGATGGAATTCGGTTGAGAGTCCTAGTTGTGAGTGTGGGAAAATGAGGAGACTATAGAACATCTTATAAATAGTTGTCCCATTTATAAATTTCAAGATGGTTTCGAGGCCATACATAAAGTAACGAATGCATTTCTAAAATGGGGGTTAATTTCAAAATTATTTGATTTATTCTGAATATTCGGTTTCTTTTCTGCTTTTTTCTTTTTTCATTTCAGATTAAGAATCGTGAGCCGTTTTGGGAAGAATCTATCGACGGATAACATGAAGATGATCTCACACTGATGTCTTTCAAGATTTTTCCTGATATTTAATATTTTATGTTATGTTTTTTACGGGGTGGCAGGTTTTTTCGGCTGAGGTTTTTTTCCCTGGCTCTATAGTATCTATGATACTAGTGATGATAGTATCGTATGATTCTATAGTATCATACGAAGAATGTTATGATACCCCGTTCTTTTTTACCTCAGCTTAGGTACTTTTTGTTTCAACATTTATTGTATTATTTTAGCTCTCTATTTTCATAAGAATATATATATATATATATATATATATATATATATATATAACATTATTGTCTATAAGCTGATGTACAATTTTTTGCTCAGCTCTGGGATAAAGCTATAACACCTTAAATTTCAATACATTTGTTTGTTGAATAACTGAACAGAGAAACCTACCAGAAAAAGAAGAATAGAAAAAATTAATCCAGATTGTTCGATGTGTAGTTGGTATTCGCCACAGCACATTTTAAAAGATAGAAGAAGAAGAAGTTCATGTAGGCCATATTTTTTTTTCGATTAGGATCTACAGTATTTTCCTAAAGAGTCGGCTCTTTGTGCGCGTAACTGATATATATCGGTAGTTGTTGGTAGTCTTTTGGTGCTTTTTTGTGTATTGGTGTGATCCATGCTTCTGTCCAGCTTTCGGGGATTTGTTCACTACTTATATCTCTCAAATATAGATTCGTCATCATGGTAATTTATTTTCGGTGTTCCATTCCTTTAGTTTTCATTGTTTCGAACGTTTTCGTTAGGATTTTTCCAGTGACTGATACATGGGCACCTTCCACTTAATATTTTCTAGATTATTCCTATTTTCTGTCCCGCATTTGAGTGTTTTGATCAGTTTCTAGTCCTCAGATGATTTCGAACCTCCAATATAAGGGTCCAACTCCTTGCATTTTCTCTCCCAAATGCTATTTTTGTTTTCAGTGATCATTCGTTTAGAACTGTTTCGTTTTGTTTGTATTCCTCATGGTCAAAATCTTTTTTGCTACTGAGCCATTTTTTATTAGCTGCCTGTTTAATTTCCTGCTCTTTCTTAAGCTCCTCGGTCCATGTAACCGAACTATTTTGTTTCTTCGTTTGTTGTTTTCCTAGAGCTTCCGCTGCCGCTACTCGTGTCGAGTTAACTATATGTCAGTTTAAAGTCTTGTTAGAAAAACTGCTGATCCAGTTTTTGATCTAATCTGGCCTGATATAGATATTTGGTATTGCTGTTATATAGGGTTGGTTTCACAAAACTTTGTGGAGCCACCGCGATTCGTTGAAATTTCAAAACGAGTAATAATCATTCGTTTTGGTTCGAATTTACGTCAAATTTTTTGATCGCACAATTAAAGCTTTGTGAAATTCACCTTTAGACTTTCAATGTTATATCTCTCTATTCTCATCGTTTCATTGACACTGGAACTTTTTGGCTCGTGGGGAGATATCTTAAACGGAATATGAATATTTGTTCTTGCTTAAACGATATAGTCGTCAGATCCACAGTCTATACCCCTGTAAACCCTGGTTCGACTTTTGTTTGGTGATTATGTAGTCACTAATAAATGCCAGGTATACCTGTGTTGTTAAGTATCTTCAGTTCATTTTGTTGACAGAACAGAACTCACTTCATTCAAGGTGTCCTCTCCAAAGTGATCAACAACAGGATTTTATGTTGCTTTTTCTATGTTTTCATTCAAATCTCAGATAAGAATGACCTCTCTTTGTTGATCCAGTCTGGGATAACTCTTTTCTAGCTGTCCATAAAAATCGTACTTTTCCCTCTGTGAAGTATGATTGGTAGGGGCCAATAAACCAAAGGCCCCCCCCCCAGAACACCTCAACCATTTAGAACTTTTTAATCCATTCATGAAATTAGACTAACGAATATATAACACTTTTTATGATTAAAAAAAAAAAATTATGAAATACAAAAAAATAAATTAAATCTTTTGAGCAAGTGACTTTTTGTCACATATCTCCAAAATGTTGAAAATTTTTCACATTGGCTAATATCAAGAATACTGACCGAATTGTTTAATAATAATAATATCTTTATTGATCCTTTGAGACATTTACTATACATAGGTAAAGCCAACTGAAACAGAAAACAAAATATCATAACTCAAACAACAATAATATTCCTGTCATCCAGATATTCCATAACACAATAACAGCCTTAAGTAAATAATATACATTTGATCATTTTTTTGAATTTCATTGTATCAAGCAATTTCACACAGGTAAATGACAATATTATGGCTTGATACACTGGAGTCGTTTCAAATTTGGATGTTATATATTTCTGGTGAAGTAATCATGAAAACTACATAATTTTACCAGTGTCAAAATCTCATTCTTAGTGAAAAATAGCCTACAAGAATCACGTGGATGTAATTGGAAAATTAAAAGTACAATTCTTTTTTGAATAACAATTACTCTCTTAGACTCAACAGAGTTACACCACAACATAACATTATAGTTCATATAACACCGAACTGTAATAGACGGATAATATATAATGTAGTGGCATTGAATTAATTATCCTACTAATCGCATGGAGAGAACTACCCATTTTTTTACAAACTGCCTCAACATGATAATTCCACATGAGGGAACTATCAAGATGAATACCCAAAAATTTTATACTTCTTGGAGACAATATTCTTATCTAAATAAAGAATAACCAATCGATCATAATTTACATTTCTAATATTGAAATAAATACACTAAGTTTTATCAACATTTACTATGAGTGCATTCGTTCTTATAGACATATTCAATAAATGGAAATGCTGCTGTTTCAGTAGATCTTCCCTCCCTGAATCCATGTTTGCAGACACTTATTACAAGGAAACGTTTCAAAAATGTAATCATGCGGCTATTTACAAGTTTCTCGAACACCTTCGAGAAAACGCTCAGGAGGGAGATCGGTCGATAATTGACAATATTACTTGGATCTTTTTTCTTTAGAACGGGAATGACCGAAGCCGTTTTTAATAGAGTAGAAAACTTGCCTGTGTTGACTGATAGATTAATGAGATCAGCTAAGGGTTCAGCGACAATGTCCACCACTGATTTCAATATTTCGACAGAAACATGATCATTTCCTGATTTTTTTTTTTTTTTTGAAGATTTAATGATTTTTAAAATCTCATATCCCAGGAATGGATAGAGAAAAAATATGTTGCCGGATAAGGCAGATATGGTGCAAGTCCGAGAAAGTGAACTACCAAAATGATTCATCAAACTAACTTCCGCTATTGAACTGAAATAATCATCAAATATGTTAGCAACAACAGTAGGTTCGGTATAGAGTTTACCATCTATGTTCAGGCAAATACTTTTATTTGGCCTTGTCTTCCTACATAATTCCCTATGGACAATATGCCGAACAGTTCTGATTTTATTTGAGGAAAAATTAATTGTATTATGAAAATATTCACTTTTGGTACCATTCAATAATTTTCTGAAATCAGTCTTTGTTTGTCTAATAATCTGGCTTTCCTCCGAGTAAAAGATGGATTACCATTAATTAAGAGATGTTAAAAAATATATAATTTGTAGGTATTGGCTCGTTGCACGCAAAACGAGACTCTATGTGTTGGATATTTTTCCAGGTATTCTCCAGTAATCAAAATAAAACGAATCTGACTAACTTTCGATAATATAATGACAAAAAGAAAATAAAAACAATTCTACACGAGTAGTCTCGGAAACCTTATTTTTGGCGGATTTCCACTAGAAAAGTGCTTCATTGCAGTCCCCATCCAGCTCATGGTGTGAATATTCGATGTTGAAATTCAATAAAATTCCATTCCAAAACATTTTCGAGGAGAAAAAATGATAGTTCTAGACCCAAAAACTCGAATGTGTTTAACAGGGAAGATGTGAATAAGTTCAGCCCCCCGATAATATTCATATACTTATTCATGAAGGTCGTGTATGGTATGGCAGTTGCTGAAGCGTGCTCTGTGAAATGAAAATTGAAAACGTTGAAATAAGTCAAGAAGTCATCATTGTGAGCATTCCTTACTTCGAAAATGGAATATCACGTATATTCACAGTGACAAGTAGTGACGAAACTCAGGTTTGTCATTTCAAAATAATTCAAAAGTTCATTGATATAAGATCCCATATGATGACTATTAATCCGGGCTTTTTTATACTATAGGTATCAAAATATAAAGTGCCTAAACCAGCCTGTCGGAAAAAATTAGATTTCTCCACTTCCAAGTGAAATTGCGGAATTCTTAAGGTTTGAGAACTCCAGAAAGTATACTGGACACTGTGGGCAACTTTATCAATAAAAACTGGAGTTTATGTATTAGTTATCAAGCGACATAGTGGATGGCAATCCGTTAATATTGCGAAAAATTAGGTAGCTGGGAGCCTCAACAATAAAAAGGAAGTAGCGAATAAAATGTTATACAATAAAACCCAGCCATCATAGGTCTCTTGCACGGTATCGACAGTGACAGAAAAATTGGTTGGTAATGAAGGTTTTTTAAAAATGCGTGTGATTGTAAGAATTGTACCATCAATATCAATTTCAATCAATATGTAGATGAAATCAAAAATTTAAGTTCCTTATAATGAATTTAGATTATTATTTCCTTAGTGCTGTAGGTTTACCTACATCCTGTCATTAAGGACAACCAATACCTTGTTGAGTAACATTAACTAACGTTTGTCAAAACAGTGTCAAAATGGGTTGCTTACAATATAGCGAGGCAAAAAATAAAGTTTTATGTTCGAATAAGTTAGGTATTCCGCGAATGTAAATATAATTATGAATATATGCACCGAACGATTTGCCTGCATTAATTACCATGAAAATCCGAAATTTCCTTGAAATTTCAAAAAAAATTGTTAATGTACAACATAATCAATTTGTACGATTTGTAAATACGACTTGATTACTATTCTTTGATTCATTTGTTCACAATTAATCATCTAGTTTGTTTTATTTGTTGATAAATCTATCTGCATCTTTACTTTTTTGATCTTTCTATTTGTTTGCTGTTCATTTTGAGTTCTTCTATTAATTGTTCATTTTTTTCTTACTTATTTTTTTTTATTATGATTTTTAATTATACATTCATTTCATATGAATTTTTTAACCATGGTCTCTTATCAAAAATGATATTAGGTTCCTTCTTTCACTACCCTCTAAGCCGGGTCATGAATAGGCAGACAGATTTATAACTATTGAATGATTGATCTCACGGATGATTTAAATTCTTTATTGCTTGATCGATATTTCCCCCCATACGTCTCATACCCAGGTTTCATTCGAGCAATATAAGAATTATACATATTCAATGAAATTTAATCTTTTCCAAATATTCAAATCCATATTTTGCATTAAATTTTTAGGTTGATGTGAACAAACTACGTATCTACTACATGATAGAAGCTCCAAAATCTATAATCAACCCTCCAGTTCAGAATGAAATAAGAGGGGCAATAATCGAGAGTGTGAAATACTTAGAGAAAACTTCCTCAGCTAGGATTATACATAACTGTCCGTTCGAAGAGGACTTCCGTGAGATAGTTGCTATTTCTTCAACACTTATGACGCATTTGGTTACAGAAGGTTCTCCAGATTTATTGAAGGCAGTGAGAAACTTAAACTTCTTTCTGGTAATCTACAATCTAATGATCCGCTTTTTTCAGCAAAGTCGGAATTATTATCTGCAACTCCTGAAAGCTCTTCTTGGGCAGTCGGAGATAAGTGCCCAATATGCATTTTTTAAATTACAAATGGGATTGAGAGATTTGATATCTGATGAAAAACATTTCGAAATGAATGAGGAAATAAAAAGAAAAATTACGGTAAGTTTCCTTTTTTATATCATGTGGCATAATATCCTAAATTCAATTTGAAAATTGTTCAGTTGAACCACTGATCGAGATGGTATTATTTAACTAAGATATTTTGGTCGAGACATGAATTATTGTGATGTTCTTGCCAGTTTCAACTACTTTTGAAGAGCTTGCGATGATGTAAATCACTAAGACCTGAATGATCACTAGACACATTTGGAATACCTCCAGTTGGTTCATCGTTCTGACCTTCAATATCCACGCGCTCACAACGTACAGCAATAACGACCATACATAGCACTCAACTATGCGTTGTCTTAACTTTAGATTCGGGTTGTCATTGCAAAGAAAATATCTCATCTTACTGAAAGTTGCCTGACCAATCTCTATTCGACACTTCATCTCGCAGTCCGGGATTAGATCCTCTGTAATGATACTACCAAGATATTTCAACTTTTTGCCACGTTCAATTTGGTTTCCATTAAGTTCTAGGGTAGTGCCAGAGTGGAGTTGCTGCTTGCTGCATATCATGAATTTGGTCTTTCCTATGTTGATTTTCAGACATTGTGTCTCTTCCGCATCCTTTAGAAGCAACTGTAGTCCTTCAATCACTAAATCATCAGCATATCTGATTGGTGTTATTGGCTCTCCATTCATTTTGATGCCGAGGTGTGATATTTCTTCCAATGCTTCCTTAAATATTCGATCAGAGTATAGGTTGAAGAGCAAGGGCGACAGTCTGCAACCCTGTCTCACTCCACTTTGTATTTTAATATGGTGCGTTTTAATATTGCTTACCTTTATCTGTGCCGTCTGACTCCAGTTTAAATTTCTAATTATGCGGATATCTCTATCATCTATTCCAAACCATTGCAGTATATCAATGAGTTCGGGGTCAAAGGGAATTTCACCAGTCAATTGGAATTTCACCTGTCTCATAGAAACTATTAAACAGTTACTACCAACCCAATATTTTCCTCTGCAATGAGCTTTAGAGCCTCGGTCGGAATCTCGTCAGGGCCAGGGCCAGATGCCTTTTTATTTTTTTGCTATAGCGAATGCATTCATCACCACGGATTCAAAAATAGTTCGTCCCATACCGTCACGCACGTTTGCCTTATCAGCTCTATGATCTTTTAAGTTGGCCTCTACATCACTAATCCATGTGTTTTTAAGTTATTGTTCGTCCTAAACTAGTTGGTTTTTTTGTTAGTGACAAAGTCGTACTCTTCCTATGAAATCTTGCTACTTCCTTCACTTTTCTGTACGTATTTAAGGTATGATGTTTCGAGCATGGGTCTTCTATTTCTGCACATTCCCTTTTCATGCATCCCTGCTTGGCTTTCTTGATCTTCCTTTTTATGACCTTTTGTATTCTTTCCTATTTGTCAGGTTTTTTCTTCGCTGCTCCATGAGGGTTAGAATGTGATCTATCATCAACTTGTTTTTTGGTTTGAAGGTTTCCCGGAAATGTAACTCACATTTGAATGAGTATTATACAAAGTATTGCAAATTTAGAATTATACATATTTCTTTCTCTTTCCATATGTGAATGGATATTATTTGATAGTCTCCGATATGCGATACTTCAATTACATAAAATGAAATTTCTTTGGATTGGGTTTTGCAAGAGAAAAAATTGAAGAATATGACGACCTTTCAGGTAGAAAACATTGAAATTTATATTTCAAGGAAGCCGCGTTTTTTTAAATACTTTTAACCTTTTATTAGCAAAATTAATCAATGATAAATGACGGTTAAGTATCCATGTAATTAGGAAATTGAATTTCGATTCAGAATGAAGAAGATTTCTAGAAATATTTCTCTGATAAACTTGTGATCAATGTAGCAATATAATAGAATGCATAAACCATATTTCTAGTTATTCAAACCAAAAGTGATTGAAGTGATATTTACAGTTACTGTGCTCATTTAATTTTGTTCGTATAACTCCACATGAATCCAATCGGACAATTATTATGAATCAATTCAAATGAATTGCTTCATCATTCATTATCTGATCCAATTTTAGTAACTTCTAGAGTTCCTCAGGGAAGCCACTTTGGCCCTTTATTGTTTCTAATATTTCTCGATGATATATCGCGTTGTTTTTGGCATTCACAGTTTCTGATTTTTGCGGATGATCTAAAGATCTTTCTCGCTATTGACGTAGAAGAGGACGCTCGTAATATCCAGGCTGATCTTGATAGATTAGAGAACTGGTGTGGGTATAATAGACTATGTCTTAATGTTGACAAGTGCAAAACTATGACCCTCTATCGCGGTAGTTCTCGAATTAGCTGCACTTTCTCACTTTGTGGCCATCTCCTCGAAAGGGTTGATCAAATCGAAGATTTGGGTGTACTTTATGACCGTACCATGAGTTTCAGGCCTCATGTTGATTATATTGTGAACAGAGGTGTAAAATTGCTTGGCTTTATAATCAGACACTCGCAGCATTTCCAGTCGGTTGAGACACTTAAGTATCTCTGCGTGGCGCTTATTAGGTCCACGCTAGAGTTCGCTTGTGTTGTGTGGTCTCCTCATACGAACGCGGATTCTGAGAGGATTGAGAGAGTTCAGAATAGGTTTCTCATGTATATTTCTTTTCGCCTGGGCATTGAGCGGGCAAAATTTTCAGCTTCGCTTATGAGAGCTAGGATTGCTCTCCCCTCGCTGTTCCTCAGACTTAAACGTGGAGATGTACTTTTCTTTTCTAAATTGATTTGTGGGTCACTAAACTGCCCTGATCTGCTCGAGCTTTTCAGCTTTCTCGTTCCTCCCAGAAGGACCAGGGGAAGAACTCTCCTTCATGTCGAAAATTATAAGTACAACTACTCTAAAAACTCTCCTGTTCTAAGGATAAGCAGTCACGTGAACGTTGCATCTGCGTCAGGGATCGATTTTTTTATCGCTCGTTGTCGAGGTTGAGGAAGGAGGTATGTCGGGCGATCGTAGCTTGAACTTCGTTTTTGAGTTTGGGACACTTTTCTTCTTCTTCTTCTTTTTGTTTGTTCAGGCCTTAACTTCACTTAGATTTGATTAATTCCTTATATTATCATGTAATGATTCACCTCGCGGTTTACTTGTGTAGAAATTACTGTATTTTCATTGTTAACACACTGTTATTTGTATTTCTCTTTGTTGTAATTGTTTGAAAGGGTATTATTACCCGTTTATATCATTAAATAAATAAATAAATAAAATAAATTACTTAACACTTCATTTTCTTCAGTAGTTTCAAAATAACAAGTTCTTTAAAATAGTGATGGAAATATGACTAATCAATAAGAATTCTTCATAATTTTGGGCGGAGGAATGAGGTTTTTGTTAGGTTTGTTGAGAAGCTATAATACGAAAGTCAAACACAATTATATTTCCAAGTTATTTAATGAGAAAGTTCAACCAATTGAAAAACAGAAAAATTTGAAGAAATATGTTCCAATTATAATATTTATTGAAAATAAGCACACAGCATTTTTGAATGATTCTGATGAGAACATACTTCACAAGGTGCGTGTCTTTAAAACATCATGGACATAAATGAATTTATTTATTTATTATAACTATCAGGCTCCCAACACCCCTACACCTGAACCAGAATGCAAAATTTGTATCATCACACAACCCTTTGCGTCCATTGTTGGACATAGGTCTCTCCTATTCTCTTCCACTCTTTTCTGTAATGTGCTGTCTGAATCCAGTTATTGGACATTCTTTTTATGTCGTCTGTCCAGCGAGTAGGCTGTCTTCCTCTACTTCTCTTGTCTGCTCGCGGTCTCCACTCCAGCAATCGTTTTATCCACTGTTCCCCTCTCATCCGTGCGACACGACCTGCCCAGCTCCATTTAAGATCTGCTACAACGGTGATAACATCTTTTACGCCAGTTCTCCTTCGTAGATCTTCATTTCTAATGTGATCCCTCAGAGTTACACCCAACATCAACCTCTCCATCTTTCTTTGCATTACTTTAAGCTTCCTGGCAGTTGCAGTTGTTAATGTCAGGGTTTCAGCGCCGTATGTTGAAACTGGAAGCACACACTTATTGAATGCATTTCTTTTTAGGTGGATAGGAATATCACCCCTGAACATATCCCTCAGTCTTCCATAGGTCGCCCATGATAGAGTTAGTCTTCTGTTAAGTTCAGTTGTTTGATTATCCCTCGAGATACGAACTTCGTGGCCGAGATATACATAGGTTTCGACCCTTTCAACCATCGATGTCGATGTTAGAACTGGGAACAAGATTTGTCATGAATTTAGATTTTCTTGTATTGATTTTCAGACCGATTTCCTCGCACGCATTTTTCAGGTCATCTATCATCTCCTTTATTTCCCCGAGGTTATCCGAAAAGAGGACTATGTCATCTGCGAAGTTATTGAGATATTGGCCGTCAATATTAATGCCCTTTTTATCCCAAAATCCATCTGCTTGAAAGCTCTCTCAAGGACGGTTATGAATACTTTTGGAGACATTGTGTCGCCCTGTCTCACTCCACTCCCAATAGGTATGCGGTCCGTGTTTTCATATAGTTTTACCGTCATAGTAGCACTTTTATATATGTTGTTAATAAGTTTGGAGTATCGATAATCGACTCTACATTCTTGAAGTGCTTGCATAACTGCCTTTAACTCAACTGTGTCGAAAGCCTTGTGGAAATCAATGAACGCCAATACCAAGGGTCGATTATATTCAGTGGTTTTTCCAATAAGTGTTTTTATACTGTGGAGATGGTAATTTGTTCCAAATCTGCGGCAAAAGCCCGCCTGTTCTGTTGGTTGGTAGAGATCAATTTTATTTTCTAGTCGTGTAGTTATAATTCTAGAGAAGAGCTTATAGAGATGACTCAGAAGGCTTATTGGTCGGTAATTCTCTAAATCCGCTGTATCACCCTTTTTATGGAGTAGTATGACGATTGAATCATGCCATCTCCTGGGGATCAAGCCATTGAAGAGGCAGAGATTAAAAAGATCTGTTAATTTTTCAAGTAAACTCTGGCCACCTATTTTGATTGCATCCGCCATTATATTGTCTTCACCTGGTGATCGGTTGTTCCTCGTTTTTTTCAAGGCCAGTTCTATCTCTCTAATTGTGATATCCGGTAATTCTTCTGATCCTTGGTTGACAATACCTTTTTTTGAAGTTAAAAAATCTGAATCGTATTCCTTGTCTACCTCTCGACGGCTTTTATATAGTATCTGATAGAATTCATCCACAGTCCCCAGTATCTCCTTTCTATTTGTTGTAATATGTCCTTGTTTGTTTTTCAACTTATGTTTTTCTCCCCTTTCATTCTTCAGTTTTTTTCGTAACACCTTCATGCTCTTGTTGTTCTCTATGGTCTCCTCAATCTTTTCTTTCTTATATTTTCAGATGCCTTTTCTGGTGAATGGTGAATACATTCGTATTCAAATCGTTGCATTTGTCATAATAATTTCCAAAATATCGAGAAAAAACTGAAGAAAAAAGGGAGATAGGAGTATTCGGTATTATGTTTGTCATTCCTAATCTAGATATCTCAAGCACAAACCGTTTTCACATTTTTGAAGTCGAGAACTGTGGAAATATTGTCGATTTTTGAAATTTCGTAAAACTCGTCACAGAGTGTTCCAAATGTTGGGTCAAAAATCGGGATCAAGATTGGCCCATAACTTTCGTTTTTCAAATTAGAACCATTTTATTATGGTTGCTTTGGATTGTGCGAAGAAGAATTAAGATAATGTTCCAACATGTTAATGCTCCTAAAATTAATAATTCTCGAGATATTCAGGATTTTCTGATTTCATGTCGTACATGGCGTCAAATTCATAAAATCTGTTTCATATCAACAATGATCTTGGTCATAGAAGATAAATTATTCCAATAACTCACTAGTGACACACCTCTTTTCTGAATTCACTTATCATTGTTGATATGGAACAGATTTAATGAATTTGACGCTACGTACGACATGAAATCAAAATTCCTGAATAACTCAAGAAATATTGAATTAAGGAGCATCAACATGATAGAACATTATCATAATTTTTTTCGCACACTCCAACGCAATCATAAAAAAATAGAGTTCTAATTTGAAAAAAGAAAGTTATGGGTCAATCTTGATCCCAATTTTTGACCCAACATTTGGAACACCCTGTGACGAATTTTTCGAAATTCAGCCAGTGTACAATATTTCTACAATCTTCGACTTCAAAAATGTGAAAACGGTTTGTCCTCAAGATATTTAGAATAGGAATAACAAATATGATATCGAATACTCTTATCTCTTTCTTTTCTTCAGTTTTATCTCGATATTTTGAAAACTATTCTGACGAATACAACTACACGAGTACAAATGTACTCCGGATTGCATACTCTATCCAATTCGAAAACAAAAAAACAGAAAAAAAAATTTGGAATTTTTTTTTCACTCCCTGTAAAACTGAAAGTGGTCAGGCTCCAATAATATTTTAGCTCGGTAGATAATGTCAAACAATAACATAATCCCAACTTTCAGATTTCAAATAGGTCCAGTTCTTCAGAAACGCCTAATAGGCCGTATGTGTAAATAAATTTGAATAATAAACCAAAGTGAAGTTTGAGTTATGTGGTCCTTATAAAAATAAAATAATAAAAAAATTTCATGAACAGAAAATGCACGACATTTTTGTTGACGTGTCTAAGGTACTGAGTCTTTTATTGTTCTACATTCTACAGGCGGATGAACAATGGGCTACCAGGCCTAGGTTCTGCCAGAAAAGGCACCGCAGATGAAGAGGAAGAAGAAGACCAGAATATCGGAAGTCACAACAAAAATCGTTCAAAACACTTAATACATCCTCAATTCCAAACACTAATTGCAATAAACGCTGCGAAAAGATCGAAATCGCCATCTCAAATTAGGAAATTTTGTTCAAAATTGTTTCTTCAATATGACTGATTTAGGTCAAAACCGTTTCCCTACTAAGTTGGGAATATGTTTATTTTAAGAAGTAAAAGTAAAGCTCATTTTTTATCAAACGAAATATATTTTCTGAAAATTTTGTTCCTTTTATTCTGTGAAATGGACCCATGTTAGAAATGAGCAGTTTCAATATTATAAATCTGATCAAAGTGGACAGTAATTAATTTTGATTTTTTACTACCTAACATTCAATCATGTATAATTCTTTATTTTATGGAATCTGCTTTTTTCGTGAAAAATATCTTGTTTTATGATGCTTGAAATTTTGAGATACACCAAAGAATGAAACTGAACTAAATTAAAGAATGAAACAAAAAGTGTGCCTCAAAGTTTCAAACATACTTCAAGGTATTCCTCACAAAAAAAACGATTCCATAAAATAAAGAAACTCGCATTATTGAATATTGGGTAATTGGAAATTTAACTATAATTTCTCATAACTTTGATTCTCACTATTCACTCCTTTCACGGAATGAAAGGAATAGATTTTTCAGAAAAAGTATTTTCTCTGATGCCCTCGCTTCCAGATTCCATGAAATAAAGAAAAGCTACAAAACTGAAGAAACAAACAAGTAGTGTTTCTCAAAGTTTCAAGCAGCATCAAGATACTAATCATGAAAAAAACAAATTCCATAAAATCTACTTAATTGAATGTTTGGTAGATGGAAAAAAAGTTAATTACTCCTCACTCTGTTGAAAGTCATCATTTTGAAATTTTTTTACCGAAACAAATATTATACCATAATATGTATCACGGTTGCCTGTTTATTCAATGTCCAGTTGGAAAACATAATCTACATTCCTATTAGAAAGAATTCATCTTGCTGGCAAAATTATGGGTTGACTATTGGATTGTCATGGAATGAATCTGTTCTAGATGACCAATCAAATTATCGTGGGATCCCAATGATACTTTATCCTCATCAGGACAAAGTGGGCATTATGCTTTGTTAATTTTCCACCAGGCACTTGTTCATTATGAATCTTCTTCAAATGCATGTAGGCTTCTATTCGACACACTGGAAAACTTGTTTCCAGATAAGTGACAAACGAGTTGTTCACTAGAAATAAATGAAACATAATGATGAAATGGACATCAAACTCCGAACTCACCTTTGCTGCTCCATGTTAGATGATTCGAAAATTCAACAATCAAAATTATTTGATCAAGTGGATTGGAAACTATCAGAAGAAACTGAATTTCACAATCTGTCGAACACTTAACAATCCTGCAAATAATAATTATTGGCTCAAAATTATTAAATAACTTTGAATTATTTCAGTATGACAGTTTAACTTAAGAGATACCTACCGTTTACTCAACGTTTCAAAAATTCAGCAATGAAAAATGCTTTCACGAGGGGATGAGACTTTCTACTCTCTCCCCCAAAAACCGTGTATTTCACAATCTGAGGCACTTTGAAACCTACGAATAGTAATTTATTATCAGCACAAAGTTAGTAAATGTCTCTGAATAACAATAATTCCAGTAAGAAATTCTGAAACCAATATTAATCTATATCTATTTCAGCTCATGAAATGAAAATGAAGCGAGAAAAGATTACGATACTGACAGAATGATAGAAAGAGACACAGTGGCGTAGCGCAAATTTCGGGGCCCCCTCCGCAAGATTTAAGTCGGGGGCCCCCTCCATAATTTTACGTCGTTTCTGATATGTTTCCCTTGACGTTTCTCAAAGAAAAATATTAAAGAAAATGTATATATAGGTATGTATACAATATATTGAATAACAAAAATTTGTAAACAAAATAACATAAATTCTGATATAAAAATAACTGGAAAGAAATCAATGTGATAAAAAAACTGAAAAATCATTTAACAAAAATGCATTAATCTTTGCTGAATATTTTGTTCATACATATCTATCAACTTGTCGATGGCCAAGCTTCAGGCTATTTCTTGTTCAAAGCTGTAGTAGGCTCAAAAGTATGATAGACGTGTTTGCTTTATTGTATACCTGAGATTATTAAAAAACTAATTGAGTGATAATTCGAATTTCGAATGGAGTAATTGAAAACCTCATATGTTTTTCAAACCATTCGGGAACATTTCTCTATTTTTCGGAAGTAATAATAATTGTATATCCATTGTTTCAGTTTTGTTCATTACATCCCAGAAAAATATAGCGAATCCGCAAGTTCAATAGAATGAAATTATTGGGGCCCCATTTGAGGCTTTTCGTTTGACTCGGGGGCCCCTTTAGTGCCGGAGACCTCGAATACGCCACTGTGCTGAATAATTGATTGTGACTCAGGCATATTGGCTTATTAAAATATCAAAAAAACCTTTCGTCGCGTAGAAAATGCATTTTCTTTTTCTCTCTGGAGTTTTCTTTTGCAAGCTCCACTCAAATATTTTCTTCTCCGATCTGACATTTTTTCTTATTTCTGAAAAATTTCAAGACATTCGAACTGCCGTTTCTAATTGGAGCATTCAATAACTTTTTTTTTAATATTGAAAAAAAAAAAATTAATTCTAACACTTAACTTCAATGAAATTGTAATCCTGAAACCAAAGGCACTAAAAAAGTCAGAATACTGAATGAAAACTTTGTCTTTGATTGTAAACAAACGCACAACGTGGTTTCGTATACAAACACTTGTTTCTCTCACTATCTAGAATGGAAATGGAAACAAAAAGATTTCATAATATTTTCCCCTTCTTCATAAAAATATCCTGATTGGAGAATTGACAATAATTTCTCCAATAACAGATAAGCCGCAAGCCGTCTGAAAAACAAAACGTCAAATAAACCGCCGAGTCCCTAATTAAACGATCATGGTGGCGATGTTCAAAGAGAAATACCGAAAAGCTTGACACTATAAAGAACTCTTCAAAATAGGGTAGCACAGGGTGTGACTGAGGGAAATGTCGAATCGAATTACTGTCAACCTTCTATGTGTTTTGAATATAATTCAGGAATATTTCTCTTTTTTTCGATAATATATAACTGATTTATAAACCCTGCCACGGATTTATTTATTATCTGTCGAATTCATGAGAGAGAAAACAATTCTGCCAATTATCTGATATTTTTCAATTCAAAAATCACCGAAATGGACATATTTCATTAATTTCAATAAAACCTCAATAAATTAGGGAAAATATCGTAAAATACTCGTACAGATGCCTCATTCTAACACTCGTTTATTCAAAAACTCGCCTCTTCGTGGCTCGTTCTTGAATTTCCCAGTCAACCAGTAAAGTAACAGTCAGTCGCAGGAAATACCAAAAATATCACAATGAAGAACATTTCTGAGACTCATCATAGATGTACTAAGGATTTCACATTATGAACAATTACATTCACTTATTGTTGAGTTTGCGACTTCCCCAACTTCACTTCCATAGTTCTTATGGGGCCCAAAGACTTCGTGCATTTTCATCCGTTCGAATCGCCGATTCGAAACGCCGAAACACTGTCGTCGGTAATACCTGTCGGCTCTTGATATTTGGAACGGCGATTCGCATCAGCGATTCGAACGGATGAAAATGCACGAAGTCTGTGGGCCCCATTACATGTAGCATGATATATAGCCGTTTCGTTGATGTGAACATTGCTACTTCATTATCGTTCAACACCTCGCAGTACAGCGAAATTAACATACGTTAATTCTTACCAACGATCCTAAACTCCTGACCAATCAAAGCAAAGTTAACGGATTAGAAGGACAGAAGGCGATTATCTCGTTGTCTACGGTTGTCTCTTTCTATCATTCTGTCAGTATCATAACCTTTTCTCGCTTTATTTTCATTTCTTGAGCTGAAGTATATTGAAGTAGATATAGATTAATATTGGTTTCAGAATTTCTTACTGGAATTATTGTTATTCAGAGACATTTACTAACTTTGTGCTGATAATAAATTACTATTCGTAGGTGTCAAAGTGCCTCAGATTGGGAAATTCACGGTTTTTGGGAGAGAGAGTAGAAAGTCTCATCCCCTTGTGAAAGCATTTTTCATTGCTGAATTTTTGAAACGTTGAGTAAACGGTAGGTATCTCTTAAGTTAAACTGTCATACTGAAATAATTCAAAGTTATTTAATAATTTTGAGCCAATTATTATTATTTGCAGGATTGTTAAGTGTTCGACAGATTGTGGAATTCAGTTTCTTCTGATAGTTTCCAATCCACTTGATCAAATAATTTTGATTGTTGAATTTTCGAATCATCTAACATGGACCAGCAAAGGTGAGTTCGGAGTTTGATGTCCATTTCATCATTATGTTTCATTTATTTCTAGTGAACAACTCGTTTGTCACTCATCTGGAAACAAGTTTTCCAGTGTGTCGAATAGAAGCCTACATGCATTTGAAGAAGATTCATAATGAACAAGTGCCTGGTGAAAAATTAACAAAGCATAATGCCCACTTTGTCCTGATGAGGATAAAGTATCATTGGGATCCCACGATAATTTGATTGGTCATCTAGAACAGATTCATTCCATGACAATCCAATAGTCAACCCATAATTTTACCAGCAAGATGAATTTGGAGGTTTGGCGATCTCTTTCTAATAGGAATGTAGATTATGTGTAAGGACGAGTAGTTGAAAGCAATACTGATGCCAACACCTGAAATTTATAATCAATAAATAACATCAATTATTTCCATTATATATTTTGAATATTGGCACCTTGTCCCATGCCCTAAATATTTTCTCACAATCAATTTTTGAGTTAATCCTATTAAACAGATATCCAAAGTCATAAGAGAAGGCATCAGGAAATATAAGAAAGAAAAGATTGAGGAGACCATAGAGAACAACAAGAGCATGAAGGTGTTACGAAGAAAAC
The DNA here is from genome assembly GCA_038502775.1 of Hippodamia convergens. Taxonomy (NCBI): domain Eukaryota; kingdom Metazoa; phylum Arthropoda; class Insecta; order Coleoptera; family Coccinellidae; genus Hippodamia; species Hippodamia convergens. Next base: position 45,079 of record JAVSIQ010000821.1, on the reverse strand, counting down.
TGAAGAATGGAAGGGGAGAAAAACATAAGTTAAAAAACAAACAAGGACATATTACAACAAATAGAAAGGAGATACTGAGGACTGTGGAGGAATTCTATCAGATACTATATAAAAGCCGTCGAGAGGTAGACAAGGAATACGATTCAGATTTTTTAACTTCAAAAAAAGTTATTGTCAACCAAGTATCAGAAGAATTACCGGATATCACAATTAGAGAGATAGAACTGGCCTTGAAAAAAACGAGGAACAACCGATCACAAGGTGAAGACAATATAATGGCGGATGCAATCAAAATAGGTGGCCAGAGTTTACTTGAAAAATTAACAGATCTTTTTAATCTCTGCCTCTTCAATGGCTTGATCCCCAGGAGATGGCATGATTCAATCGTCATACTACTCCATAAAAAGGGTGATACAGCGGATTTAGAGAATTACCGACCAATAAGCCTTCTGAGTCATCTCTATAAGCTCTTCTCTAGAATTATAACTACACGACTAGAAAATAAAATTGATCTCTACCAACCTATAGAACAGGCGGGCTTTCGCCTCGGATTTGGAACAAATTACCATCACCACAGTATAAAAACACTTATTGGAAAAACCACTGAATATAATCGACCCTTGGTATTGGCGTTCATTGATTTCCACAAGGCTTTCGACACAGTTGAGTTAAAGGCAGTTATGCAAGCACTTCAAGAATGTAGAGTCGATTATCGATACTCCAACTTATTAACAACATCTATACAACATGCATACCTATTGGGAGTGGAGTGAGACAGGTCGACACAATGTCTCCAAAAGTATTCATAACCGATGTAGTGCATCTAATGTTGAAATATAAAATAGACGATTACTAATATTGCGGATGCAGCACCTTTCCCAATGTTCATAAATATATCGTAACAGGTGACACAGATACAGAAGTACAACGTACTCTATTGTGAATTGACATAGTTTAGTAGTGAGTAGATGTAGACTAATAAATAGTTAAGAGGAAGGTATTCTTATTGGGAACCCTTACCAATGACCCAAGTTACTACATGGCGATCCTGATGGCGAAGCCTGGGAAATTTTCGAACAATTGGTGTGAGTGTGAATAGGAAGAGAAGTGAAAATGGGGTCAAGCCAGTCAAGGCAGGAAAAGGAAGAAATTATAATCGCACAGGCAGGCAATAGTGGCGGCCAAACTAACGAACAAGAAAAAATTTCTACGCGAGAAGTGTGCGAGGTGATAATCTTAATCCTGGTGATAGCGGTGGCCAGCTCGTACATTTTCAGTATGTGCAGAAAGAGACTGGAAAAGAAGATTAGGAAAGAGGTGACCAGAAGCCAGATGTTGGCACCAATCAGCAGCGCCCAGGTGTAGTGTAGTGGTAAGCAGACTACAAAACGATACTAATGACTTTAACTGAATCTTTTGTTTTCGGGAATAATAGTTTTACCTAATTTTTTTTAACTAGATGTATGGCAGTTAATAATTTAAATGAAATTTTGGGATCCCTGAAATCTATAAAAGTATATCTGAGGAAAATTGGCCCTGAAAGGCGAAAAAAGAAGATTCTCGATATTAAAATTAAAGAAGCCAAAATTATCTATGAACAATTTGAGGATGATTTTAAGGAAATTCAGAAACATTTTGCAGACGTTCCTACCGATATATTGAGCGCAATTCAGCAATTTTCCTCCGAAATACGGGATACATATAGTTCAATATTAAATGTACAGATCAAGGAGAGCCCAAGCTTGATAGAAATGGAGTCTTTCGATTTGAAAACTGCTTCATCTTTGCTACCTATGCTCAATGATAGCGAAGATACGACTAAACAATTGATAGATGCTACGGAATTCTATGATTCAATGCTTAAAACAGATCAAAAGCAGCATCTTATAAAATTTGTATTGAAAACTAGATTATCTCCAAGTGCTAAACTTCGTTTAAATAAGGAATATGCTTCAACATCTTCGTTAGTGGATGATATGAAAAAACATCTCCTCACGATTAAATCGGATACTACTCTCCAAACTAAATTAATAAATTCACGTCAAGGAAATAGGTCGATTGAATCCTTCGGTAAATCTCTAGAAGAACTTTTTGTTGATTTGACAATTTCACAGGCCAAAGGTGATGACAATGCATATTCGGTTTTGAAACCTATTAATGAGCGGAATGCTATAAAGCAATTTGCGGACGGATTGAATAATAGACGATTAAGTACAATTATTTCAGCACGAGATTTTTCGTCTCTTAAAGATGCCATCCGTGCTGCACTAGACGAAGCTTCTGCTTCTACATCGGAAAATATTCAATCGATAAATCATTTTCAAGTACAGAGAGGTAGAAAATGGCAATATAGAGGCAGTGGCAGATCCAGAGGCCCATCACATAGATTTTGTGGTAATAATTTCAGATATAACAACAATCATAAACCAGATAAATTTGTCGGTCATGCGCCATCGAATGATAGTACTCGAAATTTTGCAGGACGCTCTCGTGGTCAAACACAGAGAACATTCAATACTCGAGGGAGACAATCGAGTCATCATTCACAAGAAAACAGAGTCTTTTATTTGAGAGGCAAAGATAACGAAATCGCACAGAAAAATTCAAACAATCTGAAGTTTTTTCTTGACTCCGATAACTGATTCTATATTCGCTTGTTTGGGTTTGAATAATGTAGAGTTTTCAGTGGAATCAGAAAAATTTAAATTTTTGATAGACAGCGGAGCTTCACTCTGTGCAATCAAATTGGATTCTATTAGAGACAAATCCTTGATACGCAAAGATAATCTTACCGTGAACGGTATTTGTGGAAATATAACAGCTATCGGGAATATCTCATTAGAATTGCATACCAACGGTGTTACTTTCGAACAATTATTTTATGTATTTCGAGATATCCCTTGTAATTACAATGGTATTATAGGTCAAAATTTTTTGCAAAAATATAAAGGTATAATAAATTTTGAAGAGAACACGTTAATTCTAAATAATCGCCATAAGATGGTGGAGGTTTCTCTAAACTCTAAAAATAATTCGGTGTTGACAATTCCATCTAGATGCGAAATCATTGAGTACTTATCAATAAATACAGAAAAAGAATGTGTTGTAATCCCTCAGGAAATATGTGAAGGCGTTTTCCTAGCAGGAACCGTGGTGAAACCAAAGCATAATATCATACCTGTCAAAATCCTTAATACAAGAGAAACCGAAGTAACTCTCAAGAATTGTGTACCAGAAATTCATAATCTCGACAAATATCAAATATGTTCATTTAGCAAAATTACTGGAATTTCACCAACTAGAGTCAAAGAATTATTTTCATTGATAAACGTGAACGGTTTGAATAAGGAAGAACAATTGTCTATCGAAGAGCTATGTGCTAAATTCAGTGATATTTTCCATCTTCCAAACGATAAATTAACCACAACTACAGTTTTCAAACAAACTATCACCTTGAAACCGAATGAAGCACCAGTATATAGAAAACCGTACCGTATTCCTCATTCGCAAAAACAGGAGGTAGATAAGCAAATTGAAGATATGATAAAAAATGATGTTATAGAGGAGGCCCAGAGTGAATGGTCCTCTCCAATTTTATTAGTCCCAAAGAAAGCTGATAAAAATGGCAATAAGAAACGGAGGCTTGTAATCGACTTCAGATCATTAAACGAAAAAATTCAAGATGACAAATTCCCCCTTCCTAACATAGTAGACATTTTCGATTCGCTCACCGGAGCCGTATACTTTTCTCACTTAGACTTAAGTCAAGGTTATTACCAGGTAGAGCTAGCAGCTGACAGCAGACCGTACACAGCATTCTCTACTCATAAAAATCAGTATCAAATGAAAAGACTACCTATGGGATTGAAAATATCCTGCAGTGCGTTTTCACGGCTAATTTCAATTGCAATGACAGGATTAAATTACGAAAAATGTTTTTGTTATCTCGACGACTTGATTGGTTTTGGTAGAAATTTAGAACAACATAATCAGAATTTGCTGAAAGTGTTTTCCAGACTCAGAGAGGTTAATCTGAAATTAAACCCTTCTAAATGCGAATTCCTCAGAAAACAAATTTTATATTTAGGTCATATTATATCTTCTGAAGGTCTATCACCCGATCCTGATAAAACCAAAGTTCTTAAGTTATACCCAGTCCCAAAAAACACTGACGAAGTCAAAAGATTCATTGCCTTTGCTAATTATTACAGAAAATTCATTAGAAATTTTGCAGAAATAGCTAATCCTCTGAATAAGTTATGCAGAAAATATTCTGAATTTCATTGGTCAGAAGAATGTCAAAGTGCTTTCGAAAAATTGAAAATCGCTCTTTCTACGGCGCCAGTGCTGGATTACCCCGATTTCTCAGATGACAACGAATTTATTTTGCAAACTGATGCAAGTGGAACATGCGCTGGTGCAGTCCTTTCTAACAAAAATAATAAGCCAGTGGCATTTGCCAGTCGACCCTTCAATAAATCCGAAACCAACTACTCTACTATAGAAAAAGAATTAGCGGCAGTAGTATGGGCAGTAAAATATTTTCGTCCTTATTTATTTGGTAGACATTTTAAAATTCGTACTGATCATAGGCCTCTCGTTTATCTTTTTAACCATTCAGATCCTTCTAGTCGTCTTACAAAATTTCGTTTGTGTCTACAAGAATATCAATATCATATTGAATATGTTAAAGGTTCAATGAACGGACCAGCAGACGCGTTGTCTCGAATAACTTCAACGGAATTAAATGAAATGAATCGGAACGTACTTGCTGTTTTAACCAGGGCCCAGGCTAAAGCATCAAGAAACCTTCCTAATTTAGAAAAAACTTCAACGAATAATCGGTCTGATCAACCAAATGTCGTTGAAATTTTGAAAAAACCCAATGACGGTCACGAATTGATCGTTCTGAAAAGAAACGATGATATAAGTAGTTTTGAAAATACGGAGAACATATTATCGGAAACAAGATGTGTATGTTATGAACCAAATATGACGTTAGTTTATATCCACCCAGATACTCCATCGATAATCTCGCGAGACGAATTATTGAGAGATTTGGAAGAATTATGTAGAAGAATGAATATAAACGAGTTAATCATAGCGAAAAATGAATATAATGCATTTATAGTGGAGTATTTTATGAAGACAATTGCTAAGATAAAATGGACCGGTCCACGAATTTGCATAATTACAGGTGTGAAAAGAATTTTCAATCCTGATACGAAGAAACTTATACTTAACGACTTTCATATTTTACCGACAGCAGGACATTCGGGAGTCCGCAAAATGATCAATAATATACGAAGATATTATTATTGGCCTGGATTATCGAATGATTGTGCCTCTTATGTGAAAAAATGTGCGAATTGTCAAAAACACAAGTTTAGTAAACCCATAAAGGAACCAATGGTAATAACACCAATTGCTCATTCAGCCTTCGAAAAAGTTTACTTAGACATTGTCGGCCCTTTAGAAAAAGATGACAATGGTTTTATTTATGTTCTAACTTTACAATGCGATCTAACGAAATTTGTCGAAGCATATCCTTTAAAATCAAAAGATACAGTAACAGTAGCAAGAGCTTTCGTAGATAGGTTCATCTTAAGATACGGTGTTCCCTCAGAGATTGCTACTGATCAAGGAACAGAATTCATATCCAATACAATGGCAGAGATTTGTAATTTTTTAAGAATATCTCATATAAAAGCAACTGCATACCATCATCAAAGCATTGGATCTTTAGAAAATTCACATAAAACATTAAACTCTTTTTTAAGAATACAAATGAGGAACTATGGCTCTTCGTGGTCTTCATGGATCCCATATTTTTGTTTCATGTATAATACATCGTATCATTGTAGCACACGATACTCACCTTATGAACTGGTATTCGGAAAAAAGTGTAATTTGCCTAATAATCTAGTGAATAGCGACACTGTCGAACCATTATATAACGCGGATTCGTATCCTCTAGAACTCAAATTCAGATTGCAAAAAGCACAACAGGATGCAAGGCAAAATTTAGAATCCGAAAAATTCAAAAGAAAAGTGATATACGATAGACAGATCAATCCGATAACATACGAAAAAGACGATTTAATTTTGTTGAAAAGTGAAAGTGGAAATAAACTGCAAAGTGTTCACGAAGGTCCTTTCAGTGTAATAAAAGATGATTCTCCGAACGTTCGAATCAGCAAAAACGGCAAAGAGTACGTGGTTCATAAGAATCGAACTAAACCTTTTGTGCGCGAGGTCAAGGACAAGTAACAATTAAGAAATAAAACCTGAATGTGAGATCGGATATCCGATATCATTACAAGTCAAATGTTTGATGTATAGTTAAGCTAGGTTAGTACTATGAAGAGTAAGCAAAGTGGGTTCATCATTCTATTGTAATAAGGTTAATTAGTTATAAGAATTGGCATTGATAAAATTTTCATTTCCAAGTAATGAAAATTCTTCTTGAAATTCCGGGGAAGGTGTAGTGCATCTAATGTTGAAATATAAAATAGACGATTACTAATATTGCGGATGCAGCACCTTTCCCAATGTTCATAAATATATCGTAACAGGTGACACAGATACAGAAGTACAACGTACTCTATTGTGAATTGACATAGTTTATTAGTGAGTAGATGTAGACTAATAAATAGTTAAGAGGAAGGTATTCTTATTGGGAACCCTTACCAATGACCCAAGTTACTACACCGTCCTTGAGAGAGCTTTCAAGCAGATTGATTTTGGGATAAAAAGGACATTAATATTGACGGTTTAAAACGTGCGACGACGTTGTCTGATGCCTAGATTCCTTCGTTTGCGATATTCCCATTCTCCTATTTGTAGGTTTCTATCACTCATTGCTTTTCGTATTCCCTCCATCCAGTTCTTTCTTGGTCTTTCTCTTCGTCTTTTCATGTTTGGTATCCACTCCATTGTTTGTTTTGGCAGTCGTGTTTGTCCCATCCGTTGAACATGTCCATACCAGATCAATTGCTTCCTTTCTATATCATTCATGATTGTGCCTTCTACTCCCATCTGATCACTTACTTCCTGGTTTCTTACTCTTTGCATTCGTGATATTCTGGCTGATCTCCTCAACGCATCCATCTCCGCAGCCTCTATCCTTCTTTTATTTCTTTCTATAAGTCTCCATGTCTCAGATCCATATGTTAAAATGCTTTTGATATAATGGTTGTGATTAGTTAAATGAACATCTCTGCCATACCTATTGTACATACTTATAACTTGTCCGATGATTTCCTTGTTCCATTTTTTCTTTCAGTTGCTGATTTATGAAAAATCTTATTTTGCTCGTTTCTAGAATAGCTACACAGACCTTTATTGTCATTACTATTTTTATATCTGCTCGTGAAAGCCTTTACCTATTCCTTAGAGAGTTGTGTGTTTTACAAGAATATCCCCAGAGTGGTGCCCGATCAGATGTTCTGTTATTCTCAATATTTCATTAATCTTTCTTGTTATCGTCGAGTATCTTTTGTCGGTATTCCTTTTCGAAAACTATGCACTATTTTGTGCATAAACGTGCTGTGTTTTCCGAAGACCATATACCAAAATAATTGCTGGGCAACGAAGCAGAGCAAGTGGTCTGTTGAGTACGGTACGTCGTATTTTTTCTAAGAAGAATGTACCTACCTTGAGGAATGAAGCTTTTCAATATTCACGCGTAATTATATAATGTTTGAGAAGCATCTACATAATTTCGAACTGAATACTCCTGCTGGTTCTCACACATAGGTATGACTTTATCAATTAGTCAGAATATGAAAAATAATTAAAAAGAATGTAGAGTGAAACATACAGCTACATACGAGCAATGCGAAGGCATCCCCGTAATGCTGAAAAATTGAAGTGCACGTGTTCAAGCAGGAAAATCATACTATTTATTTATTATGATTCGTCACCATCATAATTTTTCAGGCATTCGTTGATGTATTTTATACACTGGTTCGGGCATTGTTCTATCAATTTTTTTAAATTTTACAGCCATGTCCTTGCTCTTTAATCTCTCTCTAAGCTTCACTTTGTTTTTATGCTTCGGTACATATCGAAATCTACAATATGTATAATTATTGTACTTCGCTATGTTTTAAATTACGAGTCAGGGGTTTCTTCTATCGGAAAACTGTTTTCAGTTAGAACTCGGAGACAATGGTGTACTGCTTTATCCAACATTTCACAAAATTGCTCCAGCACATGAGTCTGTTATGCTTGAGACATTGTCGAATGTGTATCTGATGCCTTTCAACACTCTTGGTCTTCCTGCGACTAATGTACCTTGCGGACTCACTTCAGATGGAGTACCTATCGGACTACAGGTAAAGAGAATTTATTTTTCTTATGTTCAGTCAAGCGTTTCATCGTCTGCTAAGAACTAGTAATTATCCATTCATTTTTCCTCGTGGGAGAAAAACTTACAAAATTTCATTGAATCTAATGTTACTGCAACTTTCATTTTCTTCTTAGGAAGTTCTTCATGAGAAAAAAATATTTGAATCAGGCAGTTTCCGATTCTTTTAAGTAAAGCAGAATAACTGATAAAATACTCATAGCTACAGAATTTTCCCAGTATTACAACTAACTCTACAAACGAAGATATATTCAATATTGAATCGCCTTTACATTCATTATCAAAATGCCTTTCAATCGCGGCGGATACCATAAAATGGGGTAACTTTGAACGATTTCATAGTTGAAACCTATATATTACAACATCTCCGGTAAGACAGCGAATGAGAAATCCCAATATATATATATATATATATTTTTTATTATATATTTAATCTTTCATACTTCAAAGTGGTATGGTATAACAGTGCCCGGGCAGGATAACCAAGGGCACTATTCATCATCAGTAGGGAGATATTATGCGCCGCACGATTCCTACCGTACCCAAAATTGCCGCCCTCTGCATCCACATTATTGTGTTTCCAGGTAAGTTTAGTTCTTCGATATGTTGCACTGTTCTTTTGTGTAACAGACCATTAACACTTATAACTAACGGCATTATAGTAACTCTCTTAAGCTGCCAAATCGATTTTATTTCCATATATATATATATATATATATATATATATATATATATATATATATATCCTGGAAGTGCTGTGCCGAGCACTGAATATTAGTGCTTCGAGCACTAAGCACTTGGGAAAAAAGGCTCCCGAGTTGCGAGTACTAAGCACCGATTTCCACAAAAGGCTCGAGATTACTGAGCAGTTTGTGTAGGTAATACGATATTTCGAACACTAAGCCCCATTTCGCACCAAGCCAGTCCAGTCCAGTCGAGTCAAGTCAAGTCGGACGCTTCAGGATTGGAATTATTAACTTATCGTTAAAAACAAATGCAATGTGAATTCTCTTTTCGCACTAGGCGCGTTGCTTCAAGTCCAATCGCGTCAAGACTTGTTAAGACTGATTGCGACTCAGCCGGTCGAAAATTTTTATGCCAGTCGTAACAGTTGCGTGTACATGTACAATGGATGTGAAGGCATTAATCGTGTTGGTGCAGGCAAACGAGCCAATATATGATCCTAAATACCCAAAGCACAGAGATCGGGATTTTATTGCTGCTATATGGAGAGGCTAGTCGTTCTTCTGGTGAAATGGCAGCTCTATAATTTCCTAATTGAAGAAACAATTCCGGGCTCATACGAAAGACATTATAACATTTTTTTGGATTATCCAGTAAGTCCGGAAATAAATGATGAAAAGAACCGAACACTGGTCTTCTTGTGTGTATTGGATGAACCCAATACAAATGTTGTTTCTTCATACTCCTTCTTCTATGTAACCGCCGTAAAATTATTGCCTGAAGTAGTGCATCCATCGTGATACAAATTCTGCAGAACACTGACGCTTGACGCGACGTAATGCGACCAGTGCGAAAAGAAATTTGGACGTGACTTGACTTGACAAGACTTGATGCGACTAAACTGGACTGGCTTGGTGCGAAAGGACCCTAAGACCTAAATTTATTTAGGAAGTGTTATACCTATGTGAGGTAATCTTAATCGGAATGAAAATTTAACTTTTCCGGCTAAGCTGTAATATGTCAGATTATAAGCGGGACAGAAAAGATGTATAGGATGTTTCCGTGGCTTATAACATTTGATAGAATACTTCCTGACCCGCCCTTAGAATTCGCATGATATTCCCTTCATCCTCAAAGTTTTGTTGGAGATGAGTTTCATTTTTTCAGAATTTATGACAAAAATCAAAATTTCGACAAAAAAGTGTTTTTTTTTTCTATATGTCGAACGTACGATAACAAGTTTATCGGATTCTAGAGGAGACAACAGCAATACAAATGGTCTCAGATATTATGCACTTATTGCTTTCAAGAAGAGATTTATGTTTCATAGACTTTACATGTAAAATTACTCATTTTCATACTTATCAACAGATAATCTCGGTATCATTTCCAGTGCCAGAAGTACGATTGATAACATTTGGAAATCTTTCGTGATGTGTTCAACTAAACTGATCATGTAAATAAGAGAAAATGAAAATGATCTTGAATAAATATGGAAAGTCCATTTAAAGCTAGCAGGAAAAGTATGGATTCTGAAATAACAGCCTTCAATTACGTTAACACTTCAGAAAAAAATTCGCATGCAAAGTTGATGGGAACTTCAAAATCGATTATTCCTTCTTAGAAGCGATCAAATCAAATAATATCTGAGACCATTTATTTTAATGGTACATTCTCTATTCTTCTTCTCAAGGTACCATCTCTAATCAATGAAAGTTGGACACAATGTCGGCAAATCTGTCTCGGTCTTTAGCAATCCGGAACAGGGAGTATTCGTCCATACCAGTGAAATCGCGAATATTTTTCAGCCAAGAGTATTTTCTTCTTCCAACGCCTCCGTGACCTTCGACTTTACCCTCCATTACCAGTTTAGGGAGGCTGCACCTGACCTAGATAGGCAGTTTTTCTCCTCTTCACGATCGTTATCATTCTCTATAATCTGAAAAAATTGTTATCATGCTAAATTTTCTTCGACATATAAAAAAGTCTTTTGTGAAGAATTTGAATTTTCTTAGTCAATTTCTCGAAAGCTAAGCCTCATCTCTTTTCTAAGTAAAGACTTCAGAATGAAAGGAATATCATGCGAAAGGTTTAACCATTCTTTTACTCTGCTTTCAAAAGTTATGAGCTTTGCAATTACGGTACTTTTGAACCACCCTTCATAAATATTCAAAGACATATATCTTCACAAAATTCAAAAGCACATTCAATAAACTTACCAGATCTTTGCAACTGCGCACTAACTACACACTAACGTAAGATTTTATCAATTGACTAAACATCCAAACTAGATCTTAAGGTCCAGAAATGCTCCGAATGGCGTACCGTACCACGTCGCGTACATCGACGCGATCAACAAAAGTTCGCCAATATCTACACCGTGATCGCGGCGTGGTGAGATACGCTGTTGCAACCCGTCGTCCACACTTAGGTACGCGACGTGGTGCGGTACGGCATTCGGAGCATGTCTGTACGCACCTTTAGGTTTTGGGGCGTCGGCCTCGATAGCATATATTCGTGTTTCGACAAGATAACAAAAGAGCTTAGTGCTTAGTAATCCGCAGAAATAGTCGGGAGCACTTCGGGGATTACTAAGCATTCAGCCTTAGCACTGGTTTTAAAAAGTGCTTGGAAGCACAGCACTCGGGAGCACAAAAAGGCTTCGAGTGCTTTTACGAGCACAAAGCACAGCTGTGCTCTGGCACAGCTCTGTATCCTGGTCATCAGTTATAGCTTTCTGCTGACAAAATATTAGGTTTCAAAATGATCAACAACAATTTTTCTTAATTAAATTATGGGTGTTCAAAGTTATCCCACGATCGAGTTTACTTTGATCAATTAATATGAAACCACGCGATTTCGATTCAACCTCTCTGAAAGTTTCCCTGAACACCTTAAAAAATATGCTGAATAATAGTGTAGGTATGAATTGAACTAAACTAATATTTTTTTGAAAAAGGAAAAAAATAAGTATGAGAAAACAATAAATAGGACTGAACTATCTTGTCCTAACTTCTCAGATATCGGCGAAAATGATTTGCACTAAACAAGGAGGCTCCTTCCTCTCCTGCCTACCCGGGTGTCTCGCAGAGGTGTGAATGAATAATTCGGTGATGCGTATAATTCCATCGTCGGGTACTTGTTGCAATTTATTTATTGTTTCCACCGGGAGCTTTCTCTAAGATATCTTAACCTGAACTATATTTGGCATATTTTCCCACACTATGTTTTCTTTTTTAAGAGCGGAACATTTTCCTGTTGTATTTGATATTTCTTTACTATACTGTTCCTAGGATAATATATTGTTGTAGCAAATATTTTGCGAGTATGTGGTGCAAATACTTATATGATGACAGCAATAAAAGTTTGCGGACCATACTGAACGTGGATTTTTCAGGTTCGAAATAACATGTCGGTATTGCTAATGGTGCCTATACACGATCCGACGGCTTGCAGTCCCAGGACTGTCGATTTGAACTGACAGTCAAAGTCTGTAGCGCACTACACACGATACAGTTAAATCGAAAGACCTAGGCCCGTATTCTCGACAAGTGAGCTTTTAAACGTATACGTTTCAAAACGAACGGTTCATGTGCGAGTACTTTTCCGGATCGGTAGTCTTGACGACCATTCGTTCCATGAAAGGTATACGTTTGAAAACGTGTGATCGAAACAGCCGGCAACACTGACACATTTCACAAATGACATAAATTGTTCATTGAGGATCATGAATTCTAATTGAAAAACTACCACGGATCTTCAATCTGATGAAGTTTCCAACCGATTCACATGAGAAGATGCCCAATAGAAATGGTCAGGAATAGGTAACATACCGAATAGCATGCTAGGTCCAATCAGAGATTGAAAGAATTTGAGAAAGGTAAGATTATGATTCAAAAACCCATTTTATTTCATCATAATATATATTTGTAGCCTCTGCAAGTCCTTAACTCAAGAACGAAAACGAAAATTAGCAATGCGGAAAGTCCTGCCAGAGGAACAGGCAATTTGCCTCATGAGGATTTTTGTTTTGTTTACTGTAATTGTGTGATGCACTTATTGTTTGTTGGAGAAGATATTATATTTTTTTGGAATAAATCTATAATGAGAGTGTGTATATATGTTAATTGAAAGAAATGAAATATCGATAAATTTATGAATCATATATTCATGAAGTGTTTTATATAGGTGAGCGGACTTATCACTTAGGTATCTTGGAGATTGGTTATAATAATTGTTGCTTGTAATTTTCTATATACACGATCGGTTTCAATACGTTCTCCAACGTCATTGATACCCAGTCTCTATTGATCTCTATCTTTCTAGAGATTCTCCTCCAATAAAAGTTCTCCCATTTCTGTTTCTATTTCCTCCCTCCAGCTTTTCCGAGCCCCTCCTGCTGCCAATTTTCGGTTGATTCTCATTATGTTTTCTTCATTGTCAATGGGAGACCCATATATTCCTAAAACAGCCAGTGCTATGTCCTCACCATCATTATCTTGTTCAGAAACATTATCTCCGATACAAAGATTATGAAGCCCGACCCAACATTGATAATTTTACTTGCTTTCTCTTGAGCATAGTGATACAAAGCGCTCGCTGTAAACACTCGCTTTGAGAACGTATGCGACCTTATAGTCACGAGTCGAGAATACCAAAGCGTGTGATAATCTGAAAGTTCACATACGCATAGAAAGTTCACTTGTCGAGAATATGGACCCTGATCAGATAATAGCAAACTGACAGTCCGCGGACTGCAGTCCATCCTAAATTTGTCTATACACGTTTAGTTCAGATCCGCAGTTTTCCAAGTGAGTAACTATGTGCCTTGAAAGTTAACGAAAATCGACTGCTGCCATGATTGTGTTATTAATTGAAAATTAAAAATCGAAAAAAGGATTATGGACTAAAGAATAGTTGTTGAAACGCATATTAATTCATTAAGAGAACTGAGAATCAGTGCAAAAGAGTCTACTGTTGCATTTTCATCAATAGTTTTGTAAAAGTTTACAAGTTTTTCGTAGGCGCTATTCTTTGTTCACCTATTCGAATATTCGCGGCTCTTTACTTGCCATAGGCAAGGCATATTTCTATACAAGTCGATAAATTCATTCATTAAATGGATCACATTTGCCGGATCGCGCATTTTGGCTGTAAAATATCGAAAATGAATAGTTTAAGGCTTTCACGACCGGATATACTGACGTGAAAAGAGTCTTCCGGGCTTCTTGGCCGTGGTCCATTAGGAATAATTTCACCTAACGTTTCGCCTATTACTTCGGCAGGCATCTTCAGAGGATTCTCGGTCTAAGGTTGTACCTCGAACGCTGAATTTCTGACACTGACGTGTTTGAACCGGAAGCGTCATCTGCGCGCCGGTTTATGGCGGGAAAAAGTGGCGCGTCAACGTGCACGATGCTGACTGGCCCATCGCTCCCACTTCGTGTCGGCTTGATCTTTGTTTTTTCTAAGGTCGGTAACCAGGCGCTATGCAAGAAAGGGGTCTCTTCTTTTCTAATTATGTTATTTTTGTGTTTATAAATTTCAATGGCTTCCATGTTCAGCCTGGGATAGTAACTTTTAATATTGGAAATAATCTCCGCTCTTGAGAAATCTATGTTGTGTCCATCTATTAGCGCATGTTCTGCTAGTGCGGATTTTTCTGTCTGATTCAGTCGACAGCATCGTTCGTGCTCCTTAATTCTGGTATTAATAATTCGCTTTGTTGTGCCAATATAGACTTTGCCGCAGTCACAAGGTATCCTGTAAATACCAGCTTGTGAAAGTGGGTCGACTTTGTCTTTGGTTGTTTTGATCATTTGCCCAAGTTTTTGTGTCGGCTTATAAACGGTCTCGATGTTGTGCCTTCTCAGTATTTTACGAATTCTATCTGTGACCGTTTATAAGCCGACACAAAAACTTGGGCAAATGATCAAAACAACCAAAGACAAAGTCGACCCACTTTCACAAGCTGGTATTTACAGGATACCTTGTGACTGCAGCAAAGTCTATGTTGGCACAACAAAGTGAAGTATTAATACCAAAATTAAGGAGCACGAACGATGCTGTCGACTGTATCTGACAGAAAAATCCGCACTAGTAGAACATGCGCTAATAGATGGACACAACATAGATTTCTCAAAAGCGGAGATTATTTCCAATATTAAAAGTTACTATCCCAGGCTGAACATGGAAGCCATTGAAATTTATAAACACAAAAATAACATAAACAGAAAAGAAGAGACCCCTTTCTTGCATAGCGCCTGGTTACCGACCTTAGAGAAAACAAAGATCAAGCCGACACGAAGCGGGAGCGATGGGCTAATCAGCATCGCGCACGTAAACTCACCACCCTTTCCCGCCATAAACCACTGTGCAGATGACGCTCCCGGTTCGAACACGTCAGTGTCAGAAATTCAGCGGTCGAGGTACAACCTTAGACCGAGAATCCTCTGTAGATGCCTACCGAAGTTGTAGGCGAAACGTTAGGTGAAATTATTCCTGTAGTTATAACAAAATTGTAGATTTAGTTTCTGCAGTCCCGGACTGTAGTTCGCCGGTTCGTTTATATGTACTTCAAATCTCTGAATTTATATTCATCTAAATGCTGCTATGCCATTTTCAAATGTGTTACGAATTGAGTGGTGAAAACTAGATGTCGCTAAACCCAATGGTTATTTCACTATAAGTCGATATAACAAAATTTATTTTTGGTTCAAAGTAGCTACGTGGTTCGAAGTTACCCCATTTTTTCCGGTGTACTTATATTTACGTATTCCTACGACGAATTTCGTTCCAATTTTTCCAATTGACCATATTCATCAGCTATCGGTTGCAGCTTTTTTAGTGTTTATTGGGTTGGCGACAATATGTGAATGACATTCATCGTAGTTGTCAATTGTCATTATTTATTTACTTTTTTCATAAATTGAATTTTGAAATGTATTCAATCATCTATAGTAAACGGACATTTTTCAAAATATTTCATCAATCCATTTAGGTTTCTCCCTTAATTCACTAAAATTATTCAAAACAGATATCAATAATTTTTATTGATAAAACAAATACATACAATTTTAAATAAAATGTATGCTAGAAGGCTATAAGTATATCTTGTGTATATTCAACATGTCCAAGAGTACAATATTATTATCATGATTTTTCTATTTTAGCAAGCACAATGTGAGAGATGGCTGGACATGTGTGGAGCATTGTCATAGCTCACAATTCATAGCTCTACCGAAGATTCCAAATTGAAATTTCATAGGTTTGTTTGAGTTTCATAGGTTCTCTAAGAATAAAATACTTGCTGAGAAATGGTTACATTCTCTAACCATAAAGCAAGATGCTCATTCACTTTATTATTTCCAGAGGAAGAGAATATGCGGTTCATATTTCAAAAGGAAATGAAGATAACTAAAGTTCCTACATTATTCCTGAGAAAACCTATGATTTCTAGTAAGCACTGAATTTTCATATACATCTGCCCACTGCTAAATCGTTATTTTTATTAGCAGGTCAAATAGAAGGACATTTTGAAGATGATAATATAAATGCGTTTGCAATGACCGATGTAAATCTTTAAAAAAAAACATCGGAACTCCAATATACCCATGAAAATCATAATTTTCATTTAACAGGATCCATTGATCATTTGTTAATAAGAATGATCAACTAGATGAGGTGAAGGAACAAGTCACCAAAGATATTACTAGCGAGTATTCCCAACTTGAAAAACAGTACCAACAATTTAATTGTTGCTCCTGAAATTCAACTTTTATTATATTCATATCAATCCTTGGAGCAAACAATCCTTCCTTATGCAGACTAGGAACAATTTTTATTTTTGTAGGTCTGAGAATTCATGTTGAGAGGAAGATTGGAGGAGTGAAAATTTTCAATATACTGAAATCTACGATTCCCATCAGACAGTTTTTAGTTTGATTCCCAATTTCTTCAAAGCACCCCTTTTAGATAGAAGTATATAAGGGATATAGAAGTTTTCAATTACAATAATTGTTTTATTTTCCAAATTCAGAATGGACCCATTGTTGCGTGACTTTTCTAAAGAAATCCCAGGCAATATACATAAAAGAATAAAGGACTTATGCAGATCCCATGAAACGAACAGAGAGGTACCAAGTTCGGGCTCTGTCAAAATCATAATGCTCCAAACGAAATAGAAGGGCGGGTGACAGTGCCTTAAATTACTCCATCTCATTCGCATGAACACAGTATCTCTCTAGAAAGACACACGTTGAATAATAGGTCTTTGGAATATAAACAAGATATACTTACAGCCTTCTAGCATCCATTTTATTAAATATTGTATGTATTCGTTTTATCAATAAAAATTATTGATATCTGTTTTGAATAATGGTAGTAAATTCAGGGAGAAACCTAACTAGATTGATGAAATATTGTGGAAAATGTCCGCTTACCATAGATGATTGGAAAAATTTCAAAATTCAAAAAAGTAAATAAATACTGACAATTGACAACTATGATTGATGTCATTATGAGAATTCACACATTGTCGCCACCCCAAAAACACGTAAAAAGCTGCAACCGATAGCTGATGAATATGGTCAATTGGTTCTTGTTCTTCAACAGCTTTCCTCAAGGATATGTGTTTGTTTATCACCATGCAGAAGAATGATATTTTTTGTTTATTATACATATAAAAAAGTTAGATTATATCTGAATACAAAAATTCACCTAATCGTATTATGGAAAGCGCGTTTCAATTTTTGCTATTGAATCAGGAATGACAGTCTAATAAATGTAGTACCGGTAAAATGGGGAAACTTTGAATCGCAGGGAAACTTTGAACAAAAAATTAATTTTGTTATATCGATTTATGGTGAGAAAATATTAGATTTAACGACATCTGTTTTTCACTACTCATTTCGTAACACATTCGCGAATAGCACGACAGCATTCACGTGAAAATTAGTTCAGAGAGTTAGCAATCCTGACATCTTACTTCGAACCTAAAATATCCACGTCCGATATGGTCTGCAACCTTTTGTTGCTGTAACCGTAAGTATTTACACTATATGCTCGTAAAATATATCTGCTACAACAATACATTAACCTAGCAACAGTTTTATATCGAAGGAAAACAAATACTTCAACACATTTTGTCGTATTTATACTTTTAGAAAACAATGTGCTTATTCATCGTTTTCGGGGTAACTTTGAACATGTTCAATGAAGCTCAAGGTTTGTTTCTTGTAGAAAACATGGTGCAGGAAAATATGCCACTTATAGTTCAGGTTCAGAAATCTCAGGGAAAGCTCCCGGTGGAATTAATTGAGAAAAAAAAATTCTTTGCGTGAGTTTTCCTGGCAATAAGTACCCGGCGAGGGAATTATACCGATCACCGAACTATTCACAGCTCGGCAAGACCCCAAGGTAGACAAAAAAGGAAGGAGCCCTCTGGTTTAGTTCAAATCATCTTCGCCCATATCTGAGAAGTTGGAAGTAGATAGTTCAGTCCTATTTATTGTTTTCTGATACCTATTTTTTCCATTATTACAAAATATTAGTTCAATACAGTTTATACCAACTTTATTTTTCAGGAAAAGTTGGGTTTTCTGATTCATTTTTTGTGAAAATGAATGCCTTATACTATTTCGCAAAGAAAAATTATTTTTAGTATATTATGTACATACTTCTATTCTACTATTTTTTCAAGTATTTTTAATTATTTTCAGTACTGAGTTGTTCAAAAAAACTCTCTCAGGGAGGTTGAATGGAAATCGCGTGGTTTCTTCATAATCGTTCAAAGAATCCCCGATCGTAGGGTGACTTTGAACACCCATAATTTAATATAAAAAAAAGGTTATTGATCATTTTGAAATCTAATTTTTTGTCAGCAGCAAACTCTAACTGATGCCCGGGATATATATTTTTTTGGGATTTTTCATTCGCTTCCGTACCGGAGATATACCTATAGCTTTGAAATAAAAAATCGTTCAAAGTTACCCTGTTTTACGGTATCGCGAATTTTTCTGTGTTTAGAAAGCTACATTTAAACCCGCTCATACCACCTAAACGTAGTAGCGTACATGAAACTCTATGAATGTATTTATGTTTCTTCAGATTATAGCAGCACCTAATCAAGACAGATTGTGTTTAGCTGTGGCTGAAGCACTAGAAATATGCTTCGGTGGATGGTCACCCCAGAAAACTTGAGTCACCGGTTATTCCTGTAATCACATTGCTTTTAGTCACTGAGATATCAACATGTAATTAAATATATGTTACTAAAACAAATTGTTTTCATTTGTTGTCCTTCCAGCTAGATATTCATTTTCAAAAAAGTTTGGCTCTAGATTGGTCGTAATTATACTCTAAATGGAAAATCTGATAAATCTAAATACAAGAGGCATACATAATTAGAGAGCTGAATCTTTTCCCAATAAAGATAGAAGGAAAATCAACTAGAGACCCAGATTCCTAGAGACCGAACTCATTTACATGCACAATGTGCAAATTGTTAGACGAAATTTGGAACAAAAGACTTATAAGTTACTTGAAAAAATATGGTCTCTTATCAAGCCCAATCTGGATTTACACCATCGCGTATTACTATGGATAACTTGGTCACTTCACAGACATACATCTTTTTTAAAACAAACAATAAGTTGTCACCGCTATATTTGACATTGAGGAAGCTTTTAATGTCATACCTAGAACCCTAATAATGAAGAAACTTGAGGCGATTTCGATTGACTTTGGTTCTTGGTTGGTTCATAGATTGGTCTGTCAGTTTTGGACCAACCGCATTCGAATGACAAATTGGTGACGTCTCGAATCAGCTGTTTCGCCGAAACTTGAACCGTATAGAAAGCGCGGTTCGTTTGACGTTGTCATTTATGAACCGAGCGGTCAATCGTTAACCAACCAAAACAGTCATTCGAAATCGACTTTGAAGAGTCAAATCTAACTCAGAACGTATGTACTATCATTTATTGCCACTTTTTTAACTAACCGTAAAAGACGTTCTCCAAGGATTAGTTCAGGCATGAGCAACCTACGGCCCGCGGGCCACATGCGGCCCGCGAATAGATGTTTCTTGGCCCGCCAATGAATTTTTTCCCACACGCAACCCCAAATTTCCACTACAAAGATATCACATCAAAAAATTTTCTAGTTTTCATTCACTGCATGCGCAATGACTGAAAATATAAAAGTTGTTCTTGGAAAAGTGATGGAAACATCTGTTGCTTTTTCCATAGCATTGGATGAAAGCATTGATACAGCGCAGAATCCAACGCAATCATAAAAACATATGGTTCTAATTTGAAAAACGAAAGTTATGAGCCAATTTTGATTCAAAATTTTGACCCAACATTTGGAACAACCTGTGACGAATTTTTCAAAATTCTAGAAATGTACAATATTTCCACAATCTTCGACTTCAAAAATGTGAAAACGGTTTGTGCTTAAGATATTAAGAATAGAAACAACAAACATGATACCGAATACTATCATCTCCCTTTATTCTTCAGTTTTTCTCGATATTTTGAAAAGTATTTTGACGAATTCAACGATTTGAGTACGAATGTATTCAGAATTGCATACTCTATCAAATCCGACAACATTATTATTATTATTATTATTATTACAAAAGGAGAAGAGAGGAGTTTTACACCTATAGACTCTCATGAAATACATTAAAAATACAATACAAAAAAAAAACACAATTAGGAGTTCTTAGGAGTTCAGTGCATCCAGACGGTTTTTGAATGCATTCAGACTAGGAGCACAAGCAATGTGGCCCGGTAGGGAGTTCCACTTATCGAATATCCTGTTGATCAGAAAATTCTGTCTTTGAATCGTGCGATACTTTTCGTGATAAAGCTTCAGCTGATGACCTCTAAGGTTGTTGGTATTAAGATTGTAGAGGTGTTGGAGATCACAATCAAACAATCCATGCAGCGCTCTATATGTGACTATCAGGTCACCATGCTCACGGCGCTCCATAAAGGTACGTAGACTGAAAAGGCGTAATCTTTCCTGATAGGTAGGCCGAACAACACCAAACGGCACTCGCGTTGCACTACGCTAGACTCGTTCAAGACGTTCACGATCGCGCACCAAGGTGGGTGACCAGACAGGACCGGCGTACTCCAGGATAGGTCGCACATAGTTGTTGTAGAGTATCTTTGCCGAACCTACCGAACACCGAGGAAATGCTTTTCGGATCAAATATAGCATTCTCTTAGCCCTCGCGACAACCCCATCTATGTTGGCAGACCAAGATAAATCCGACGTCACAATCACTCCGAGGTCACTGTGCTGCTCAACAGCTTGAAGAGGAACATCATCGATGCAATAGCATCGCCGCGGATTGTTTCTACCCAAATGAAGCACCTTGCACTTTCCAACATTCAGGGGAAGAAGCCATTCACGACACCACTCAGCTGTATGATTCAGATCACTCTGAATTGTAGAAGAACGCGCCTCGGCAGATATTATAAAGTCATCCGCGTAGGAAGAACATGAAGACGAAACAACCACTGGCAGATCAGCCACGTATATCAAAAAAAGCAGGGGCCCGAGGACAGAGCCCTGTGGGACACCACTCGTTACAGGCTCGTACCGGGATAGTGATGCACCGACCCTAACTGCAAATTGACGTTCACTCAGAAATGATTCGATCCAACGAAGTAACTCCCCCCTAATGCCGAAACGTTCCAGTTTGTGAAGAAGTCTCCTTAAGAGGACGCGATCGAACGCTCTCGAGAAATCCAAATATACCACATCAACAGGGTTACTTGAATCGAGAGATTTAGTCCATGCATCCAGAGACTCTAGGAGGCACGTTATCACCGAGCGGCCAGGAACAAAACCGTGTTGACAGTCGGGTATCGTTTTGTTGGTGATCAAGAACGGTAGCATTCGCGCGCGGAGGATCTTCTCAGCAATTTTCGCCACAATGGAAGTCAGACTGATAGGCCTATAGTTGGATGCTGAGTGTCTGTCTCCCGCCTTGAAGATAGGCGTTATTCTCGCCGAACGCCATGCAATCGGCACCCGAGCCGAATTAAAAGAGGAACGGATAATCTCAGTCAGAGGCTTGGAAATCTGATCGGCGCACGATTTTAAAACAATGGCGGGAAGGTCATCAGGTCCAGGGGCGCCAGTGGGATCAAGCTGGCTTAACAATCTTCCAACCTCTTCCTCAGTCACCTCGAAGCAGCCCAACGAAGCAGCAGACCGTGCAACTCGAACATCCGGCATAACCCCAGAAGGTTCCCGAGTGAACGCCTCGGCAAAGCATTTGGCAAATTCAGCCGCCGTTTCATCGTCATCGCGACAGATATCATTAGGTGTTCTACGCAACGAGGGAACAGTTACCTTCGAACTAAGCATCGAGCGTACGTGTTTGAAAAATTTTTTACAGTTCTTCGAGGAGGCAATCCGTTCCTCATAATTCCTCCTGGCCTCCCCGAGGAGAGCAGACAAACGGTTAGAGCATCGGCGGTGATTGTCATAATCTTCCCGAGCTCCATGTCGCAGGTATTGCCGCCAAAGACTTCTCTTCGTACGGATAACACTCAGAACACGTTCATCTATCCAAGGCTTGGAAGGATTCACTCTAATGGTCCTTGTATGCAAACAAGATTTTATTTCGTTAGACAGTAGGTTGCAAAATGAATCCCACAACATTCTCACAACTTAGAGCCCCATCCCAATCCGTGCCAGATGAACGATTCCTCAGCCGATCGAAATCAATCCTTGTGTGAGTTTTTGAGATTGATTTCAATCTCGGAACATAGGAAAATTGAACTCGAGCCGATATCACAGAATGGTCAGAACGTCCGATCGGCTGATGATACTGTACACCGCAGACAAGGTCTTTATCATTTGTTATCACTAAGTCCAAGGTGGAGGGGTTTTGTCCGTGACAATAGCGTGTTGGGCGATCAATGAGCTGTACTAGACTGGCCTCCTCAAGAGCTGAAAGAAATGATGCCGATAGGGAGCTGGATGAGGACGGTGAGGCCGGACCATTGGTCCACACAATGTCGGAGTAATTGTTATTAAGTTATTAAGAGGTTCCGATTAGCGAGCGAAAGAGAGATCATGAGGTCACAGAGAAGAGAATCCGAAGGGGAAGCATGGAGGCGATATATGCAACCGATTAATGCAGAAGAATTATCAGTTGTCAGCCGGAGAAAGAGATTGTCTATACCAGGCAAGTCATGAACATGGGACTGAACCTTGAATGATCTTAAGATCTCATTTGAGAGATTTATACAAACTCCATCAAAACCAATGTTGATTTCATTATCACGACGATACAGTTCGAACCCTGGAATGTTGAAGCAGCAATCTGGAATGCCATGATGTAGCCAAGTTTCAGTTATGCAAATAATCTCAGGTTTCAGGGAGGAAACAGTTGCGCACAATTCATCCAGCTCATTCTTGATAGACCTCGCGTTTGTGTACATGATGGTCCTGTCATGAGATGAACAGCTCAGTTTTTTTGCTTCGAGGAATCCCCCATATCAACAATAGTTGGAATGCCCCTCACATATTTTATAGTAATATTCGTTTCTCCACGAGATTGACGAGCTTTCAAGTCTTCTCTTGCCCGCTGTAAACAGGAGATCTGATAAGGAGTAGCATCATCAGATAAAGTCACTCCCCTGAAAACAGCTGAAGTTGAGATGAGCTTCTTGTTTCTCAATATTGTCCGGGCAGTGACAGGGTTCGAGAATTTAATCAACAAAGGTCGAGGTTTCTCCCCTCTCCTCCTTCCAACTCTGTTCTGTGAGACAATATGCTCTGTACCAGGAGCAAAAAGAAATTTTTTTTCACTCCCTGTATAACTGGAAGTGGTCAGGCTCCAAGAATATTTAAGCTCGGTAGATAATGTCAAACAACAACATAATCCTAATTTTCAGATTTCAAATAGGTCAAGTTCTCCAGAAATGCCTAATAGGCCGTCGAACTTGGTACACCCTGTATATAGTTTAAGTATTTTTTTAATTATTCTTTTATGAGGAACGTTAACTTTATTTCGTTTCTGTTGAATTAATTTAATTTTTTTATGTTGGAAATATCTTTTTGGCCAGTGGTCTATGAAAAATTTTTTATTTGGCCCTCTGTGCAAAAAGGTTGCCCATCCCTGGATTAGTTCTTAGTCCTACTCTGTTCATCCTAGCTATAAATGGCATCGCCTATAAAGTACTGCCTCCTGTCCAATCTATATGCGGACGACTGGATTATATTTTGTGGTGGCAAAAATACCGAGATAACCGCATGCTTTCTTCAGGCTTCCATGGATCATTTACATAGGTGGACAAGTAATAATGGACTTCACCTGCCAAAACAAAAATAATGAAATTCACTAAAAAAGTTGATAGGCCACTTTCAGGAAATCATTCCTGCTATTATCAATTGGGAGGGATTTGACACAGTTTTGTATAGGTTTGGTTAGGTGTAGTATGTGATGTAACCTCTTCCGAATCACTGATCATCAAGACCAGGCTCTTCACTATACCCAGCATCTACACAATAGGACTTTTCTCGATATTTACTAACCATTTCTATTGCTGCAACGGCAAAGAAGGCTGCTGTATGAACTGATTCGTTATCTCCTATTCAATATATTCGGTATTCTTACACACAATACGAGAGACTCCACACTGGACACTCTCAACTTATACACAAGTACCTCATGACCTACCAACAGCATCCTTATTGTGAACACTGTAATAGTCTCTTCACAGTGAAACACATTCTAGTTTAATGTTAAGCGCAGAGAACATACGATCCAGGGTACCATCAAAGATATACTATAAACATATAGTAAAATATATATGACCAGCCACATATTTCCTAGAACTGAAAGACATGTATTGTTTTCCGAGGTATTTCCAATTTGCTCCTGTAGTTTCATTCACGATATTTGATATGATTCTTGAAAAGATAACCTTCGAAATGAACAACCTGAAGCAAAAAACCTGTAACAAAATATAATATAACATACCTATCCAACCAAAAACATTTTCATGTAAAAATATTGCCAAGACGAGCTCGTATTTCTAACATTATCAAAAAGTTATCAGATCTCATGTAGAGCCAAGCTGCTAACTCTACACTCTTCATCTTCACAAGTCCTTATTTCATAAACTCTATGCCTTAGTCAAAATAAGTGACCTGGCCGTTTCTCTTTTGACACGTGAGCGTAAGGTGAAAATCCATTCACTGTTCATAACGTTTCTGTTATTCTTAGTTCTCTTGTAGTTCTTATAGTTACCAAACGGCCAAGTCACTTATTTTGACTGAGGCATAGAGTTTGTGAATAATAGAGTGTAGAGTTAGCAGCTTGGCTCTACATGAGATCTGATAACTTTTGGATAATGTTACAAATACGACCTCGTCTTGGCAATATTTTTACATGAAAATGTTTTTGGTTGGATTTCAATTCTCTTTGTAAGTTCCTTATGACAAAATTTTTAATTTTGTTCATTTTTCCCCAATAATAATTCAATAAAATAAAATTACTGCGAGATCTATTTCAAGTCAAACTAATTCAAAATGTGGGGGTTATTTTCACTGAGAGTTCTTGCATAGTTTTTCAACATTTACAACAAGCAGTCCCTTATATTATATATATATATATATATATATATATATATATTATATAAGGTACAAATTTCTTGGGTTTAGAGCACAGTGAAACTTGGGATATTTACATTTTATTGGTTCTAATCATTTCAAAAAGAAGAAAGCAAAACAAAAAAACAGAAGAATATTTCTGCTACAATGCAAGAATGCACAAGTATATCCAACATTTCTAAAACTCAATCTTCGTCACATCAAATTCCTCGACAACTCGATAGAAGTAAAATTTGACAGAGCAGTGAATAATTTCCAATTGAAAATACTCAACCTACTTCTAACAGACACAACAAAACATCTGAAGCAACTAGAAAGAGAAATTGAACAGACAGAGTCAGAGTTGAATAATGTACAACCATCTGATTACATTAAACAATACCTAAACATCCAGAACCATAAAATGGAGGAAACATTCAAGAAAATCCAAAATAAACAAATAAAAAAACTACGAAAATTAAAAAATAAAAATCAGAATGTCGACACCATACAGAGAGAGTGGGTGACTACTCTCACAAACACTAGCATACCTGAAACAGTCCTAGAAGTCCTCAGCCTAGGCCCAAACTATAGCATGGAGTATAAAACAGATGACCTTCCTATAGCAAACATTGTTCCTTGTTTGGAAACTGAAATTGTTAGTCTAGATCCTGAAACACAGTCAAAAGTAAGAACAGATATAGCAAACACTATCACTAATTTCAGAAACAGAAATAGAAAGAAGAATAGAGAACAAGATATTTTGAATAAGAAAATCAAGGAAACAAGAACATTCTTGAAAAACAACCCCCACCTAAAAATCCTGAAATCAGACAAATCGAATAAAACAGTGATAATGGACCACAATGAATATAAACAGAAGATATTAGAATATCTTAACGACGAACAGACTTACAGAAAATCAAATCGAGATCCCACACAAGTAATTCAAAAAAGAAATAACGAAATAGTGAAAAATTGGGAAACAAAAAATCTTCTACCTAAAAAACTATGTTCCAATCTCAAAATACACAACGCTGTGGCTCCCCAGTTTTACGGTCTACCAAAACTACACAAAAACCACATTCCATTGAGGCCAATTGTCAGCTGTATTCAAAGTCCTACTCACAACTTATCAAGATACCTGTCCAAGTGTATTTCACCCATTGTTGGCCAAAATGAATATCACATAAAAGATTCTTGGACGTTCAAACAATTCATAGATACAATAAACTTGAATGGGGATGAAAAACTGGTGTCATTTGATGTTGTGAGTATATATACTAACACTCCAATGGAAAAAGCCAAAAACATAATTTCAGAACGATGGAACGGAATAAAAAACCATACAGACCTCACAAAAGCTGAATTTCTAAAAGCCACTGATTTTTGCATAACAAATTCCTTTTTTCAATTTGAAGGTTCTTTCTACAGCCAAATAGACGGATGCAGCATGGAAGCCCCTCTATCAGCCCTATTAGCACAATTAGTGATGGAAGACCTAGAAAAAACCATAATAGAAAAAATAAAACATGAACCCAGCAAACACGGCGATGCAAATGTAACTCTTATGCGATGTACTGTTTACCTCTCCACGCGCTCGCATATGCATCCAAATGTCCTCCACATCAAGTACGCATTTCGGAACAATGAGTAGTTGAATATGCGATCGCAAAACTGGTCACAAATGATACTCCATATCTTGTCACATTTGAGACGCTCATGCGAGTTGATTTTGAGACCACTTTTATTTATTTATTTTCGACGTCGCATAGGAATTTTGATGTGATACTAAAAGATATTTTCAAATAGGAAGCCATTTCTTATCGCATTTAAGACATATTTTGTTATACTCATTGCGTTGACAAATGAGAGGTTTTTTGTGATGAATATCAAACCATTTTTAATGCAGGTTAAATATTTTTATTCAATTTGAATTTTACTACTTTATATATGTGAGGTTATTCGAAATTTTCAATTCCAATATTCATTTCGCCCAATCAGAAGATTTGCTCCTAATTACATTATTTTTTTGACTGGCGGAGAGCAAATTTACCAATAATAAATTTACATATATTTTAGATTAAATCATAGACTGCATGAGGATAATGAAATAATCTATTCGAACAAAACAACTATTATGATTGATAACACTGAGAAGGAATAAAATAAAAAACAAAAAAATGGAAAAAAGTAAACAAATGCAAAATAGGTTTGTGTATAGTATGTAGTAAGTTTCTTCATCTGTCTTCCTTTTCTCTGCCTGGCATGTCGCAGCCATTCCTTTACATATAATTCGAAGTATTTCCGAAATGCCCGTATTCTTCCTCACCACATCTGAAAAGAATGAAAGTATTAGTTAAAATATTTTTTTTCAATATCAAGTTGAGTAATTTGAACAATTTCGTTCAACTATCCAATATATTGGTTCAACATATTTTAATTGATGAGAAGATAAAAATATAATTGCCAACGTTTTTAAATTTAATTCGTATAGGTGTCTTAGGGTCGGTTTCACAAAACTTCGATTGTAGCGTTAAATTAATTGGAGCCACCGCGATTCGTTAAAACTTCAAAACGAGTGATTCGATTGATTCGAATTTACGTAAGGTTGTTGAATGGTACAATCAAAGCTTTGTGAAACCCGCCGTAAGTCATTGAAAAATTTCTGGACAACAAATTTACAAGAATTATTTGAATAACTGCAATTAAAAAAAAACTCAAATCAAATACTCACTGAATGAAATCTTCATAACGGGACTTTCAGCAATTTTATAATTTAACCTCTGGCCCGTCCATCAAGAAAGTTCGGCAGTTTCGTCGGTGAAAGTCCTTTTGAGGCATTTCACCACGAAATTTTTGCTGCCGTTACCCCCAACGGCCTCATAAATTTTGTACTGAAAAATGTTGAATTTGGATAAGGTAAACATTAGTTCTAGAAATTATAAGACACAAAAAATCCAAATAAGATCAGATTTCAAAGCAGTTTAACTCAAAATATAATAATTAGTTAAAAACTAGGCTTTCCAATTATGGTGATATAAAAAAAAAATATAAATTACTAAGAAATCTATACCGATATCACATCATCTTTAGAAAAATTAGACCAGTTGAGAATTCAAAGGACTAGTTTCTTTCAAGTATACTTACTTTCTAAAAACCAAAATTTAAATTCATTCGAATGCTTCAATTGTATTTTCGTGAATTTCGCATTGAATTTCTTACCAATCTATTCTTCAATGTTGAATCACTTTTCATTAATTTGAATTCCAGATGATTGAAACCGATAATAAATTGAAATTATAAAAAAATAAAAATATCGTGAAATGGTTTATAGTGATGGTTTTCACAAAAAGAGAGCCAAAATCGAGCAATTTGGATACAATGTACATGTACAGCATTATTTCAGACAAGTAAACTGGAACTCAATTTTAAATATCTTCAGAACCAAATGAAATATAATAAATCAAGACAATTCTCAGAAGAAAAATTTTTTTTCTAAATCAAAAAGTTCTGCGCAAACACACATATAAAAACTTCAATATACGATTATTATATGTAGAATGAAATATCAAAATGTTCAGTTTACTATAACTAAAAGAATTTACTTACCAATTAATGCACTCAAATTGCAGAAAACCAAAAAATTTGAATATCGGATCGAACGAACAGCGAACTACTCGAATCGAACACTAGTCACAAAATTATGGAATAGATCCAAAAGAAAAAACTCAAGTCTAAAAATTGATAGACGTTGAACCTGTCCGACGTAAACCCAACCCCTTTTCGTCGTACCAGTGCGAATTCCATGGGAAACCGGGTTCTTATCTCGAGAGAAAAATATCCCGGCCTAATGTAATTAGGGGCAATAAAACCCAGATGTGGTAGTTTCTCTACAGTTGAAGATAGAAGAATTCCTTACTCGGGCGCAAATTCAGCATTTTTAATGCTAAATTTGGCATATTTGATTCATGCATAGCATATATTTTTGGCGTTAAGCATATAGCAGATTATGGAGCAGATCTTCGAAAGTTCTTCCGCAATCAGAAGTTTCCAGTAATGTGCATATCCATTTGGGAATATTAAGATATAACATATTTTATTATTATCTATACCACATCAACTATAGGTATTTCAATTCATTCAAGTTTGAGAAAAACAGTTCTTACAATAAAAAAAAATTAAATTTAACCCAGGACCTAGGAATATTTTGAAATCTGATAACTCAGAACCCCAATATTTATTCACATTCAAAAGTTGAGTCGAAGAAAATTTATATTTCAGAAATAGCTATAGAAAATAATATCAATGAATAACTAGCATTTTTTCGGCACTTTTCCAAATGAAAAAGCATATTTTTGGCATTTTCGAAACGCAAAACTAGCATATTTTGCTTCCCCTGAGATAACAACACTGAGTAACTCAACACTCTTTGGCTATGAGTCACAATACGAACGAATATTTGCATCGCATGGGAATCACATTTGAGATATCCTTATTCATCGTCAAAATGTCGAGAATTTTTCTTCCACATTTCGTTAACAAAGCGATATCACAAAATTACTAGGTTTTGGACGCATGTGCGACATCACAATGAAGATTTTATTTTATGTTGAAAATGTAACTCCACAAAAGTGTCAGGCGATGTAACGTGTTTGCTGGGGAAATACGCTTTTTCAAGATATATGTGGATGACTGCTTAACTGCGGTTCCGGAAACACTTATAACACCAATGTTGAATGAACTGAACAACTATCATCCGAAACTGAAGTTTACTACAGAAATAGAAGAAAACAGCAGAATAAACTTCTTAGATATGACACTCATACATAATAATAACAGTTCAAAAATAGAAACAATCTGGCATACGAAAGAAACATGGTCAGGCAGGTACTTGAACTATAAATCAATAACACCAATTCAATATAAGAAAAGTGTTGTTTCAGGAATCGCAGACAGATCAATAAAACTGACATCGCCAAATTATCGCATCGAAACAATGAAAAAAACGAAAGAAATCCTAAAACAAAACAATTATCCATCAAAACTAATAGAAAAGATTTTCAAAAACAGAATACACTCAGCATATAATTCCATCAAGAATGAAACCCCAAAAACAGACAAAAAATATATAGCAGTTCCATACGTGAAGGACCTTTCAGAAAAAATTGGTTACATACTCAAAGATACGAACATAAAGATTGCACACTAACCCACAAACGACTTGAAACCCCTCTACAGCAAGCTGAAATCAAAAATTCCAAAAGAAAAAATATCGAACTGTGTTTATCAAATGAAATATAAAGAATGTCCGGGAATTTACATAGGCCAAACAACACAATATATAAAAGAAAGAATTAATGGCCACATGTATTCAAAAAATTCTACAGCTCTAA
Source organism: Hippodamia convergens (assembly GCA_038502775.1). NCBI lineage: Eukaryota > Metazoa > Arthropoda > Insecta > Coleoptera > Coccinellidae > Hippodamia > Hippodamia convergens. The sequence goes on along the minus strand of JAVSIQ010000821.1, from coordinate 14,005 downwards.
GAAAACACGAAACAACATTTAACCACGAGTTCGATTTCGATAATTTTGAAATTCTACACAGAGAAACCAACAGCAAAATTAGGATTTTTTTAGAAATGATATACATTCAAAGGGATAAAACTATAAACGACAGAACCGACCTGAAAAATTTGTCAAAAATTTATTATAATATCCTTAAATAATGTCAAAACATATATAAAGACGACATCTGTGACTTCTCACGTAAAATATGATTCGAAGAAGTAGTATCCTCCAACACCATATTGATACAAACGCACAGATGGCATTTCGAACGATCAATTGGAAAACTGCCAAGCCAAGATGAAACAAAACAAATTCGAATTGACGATGACAACAAACATGTTTTAAAAAAAATTGAATGCACTTTATTGAGTTGATTTTTATTACTAAACAAGTAGATCACTAGTAAGTAAGCATAAACATAATGAAGAAAAGACTTAAACTGACTCTTTAATGTATTTTAGATGTAACCGTCCCAGCTATTTTTAAATCTTGAAAAAGGCTTATTATACGCCGGAACATATGTCGATTAGAACCAATAAAATGTAAATATCTCAAGTTTCACTGTGCTCTAAACCCAAGAAATTTGTACCTTAAATATATAATATATAGCACCAGAAATCCAATCTTCTAATATATATATATATATATATTAGACTGTTTCAAAAAAATCGACATTTTTTGTTTTCACGAAACCCCCCCTAATTATCTTCAGGGTATCGAAAAGACACCCCTATGAAAATATCAGCTTCAAATAATAATATTTAGAGGTCGCTCATCAATTATTTCTATTTTCCCTACTAATAGCAGGGAAAAAATTTCCTTTTTCAATAAAAAATTCCTAGAGCAGAAACCAATAGACGGATTTCATTGTGTAATACATTTTCGTGTAGACAATCAGATACTCTACAAAAATGACCCCTACGATATTTAGGTAAAACGGCCTCTTCAAAAGTTATTCGATTCGATGCTAATATTGAGGTATTTTTGAAAAAAAAATTATTCAAAAAAATCGATTCTGTTTGTTTTCACGAAACTCTATTTCTAATTATCTTCAGGGTATCGTAAAAAAGCGTCTCTGAAGATATTAGCTTTGAATATTAATATTTAGAGGTCGCTCAGCGATGACTTCTATTTCCGCTGTTGATAGCACGAAAAAAATTTCTTTTTTCTATAAAAAATTTTTTCTTCACGAACCAATTGACGGATTCCATTGTGTGATACATTTTCGTGTAGGGAACTAGATGCTCTACGAAAATGTTTCATACGTTATTTCGATAAAACCGCTCGTTCAAAAGTTATTCGAACTTTTTCTTCAAAAATACCTCTATATTAATACCTTATATTGAGGTATTTTGGAAAGAAAAATTCAAATAAGTGGTTTTCTCGAGATACCGTATTGAACATTGTCGTAGAGTATCTAGTTCCCTACACTAAATTGTATCATACAGTGGAATCCGTCCATTGGTCCGTGAACAAAAAATTTTTTATTGAAAAAAGAATTTTTTTCCTGCCATCTGCAGCGAAAATAGAAACTATCGATGAGCGACCTCTAAATATTAATTTTCAAAGCTAATATTTTCACAGACGGCTATTGTCTATGCCCTGAAGATGATTAGAAGGCGGGTTGCGTGAAAACAAGTAAAGTCGATTTTTTTGAATAATTTTTTTCTTCAAAAATACCTCAATATTAGCATCGAATCGAATAACTTTTGAAGCGGCCGTTTTATCGAAATATCGTAAGGGACATATTTGTAGAGTATCTGATTGCCTATACGAAAATGTATCACACAAAGAATCCGCCTATTGGTTTGTGTTCTAGGAATTTTCTATTGAAAAAAGAAATTTTTCCCCTGCTATTAGTAGGCAAAATAGAAATAATTGATGAGCGACCTCTAAATGTTATTATTTGGAGCTGATATTTTCACAAAGGTCTTTTTTCGATGCCCTGAAGATAATTAGGGGGGGGTTTCGTGAAAACAAAAAAAGTCAATTTTTTTGAATCGGTCTAATATATATATATATATATAAATATATATATATATATATATATATATATATATATATATATATATATATATTTTGGGAATCAGAAAATACTAAATAACTCAAGAAATATTAATTTTAGAAGTATCAACATGATAGAACATTATCATCATCTTTCTTCGCAGAATCCAACGCAATCATAAAAAAATAGGGTTCTAATTTGTAAAACGAAAGTTATGGGCCAATCTTGATCCCAATTTTTGACCGAACATTTAGAACACCCTGTGACGAGTTTTTCAAAATTCTAAATATGTAAAATATTTCCATTGTCTTCGACTACAAAAACGTGAAAACGGTTTGTGGTCAAGATATCTAGTTCAGAAATAGAAAACATTATACCGAATACTCTTATCTACCTTTTTTTGTTCAGTTTTTTTTTTTATATTTCGGAAAGTATTTTGACGAATGCAACGATTTCAGTACGGATGTATTCAAGTGTATATCATTAGTGGAATATGACCCAGGTCATAGTTGAAATGAAACAGATTAAATGAATTTGACGCTACGTACCACATAAATTCAGAAAATCCTAAATAACTCAAGAATCATCAATTTTAGGAGCATTAACATGTTAGAACACTATCATCATTTTTCTTCATACAATCCAACGCAATCATAAAAAAATAGGGTTCTAATTTGAAAAACGAAAGTTATGGGCCAATCTTGATCCCAATTTTTGACCCAACATTTGGAACACCCTGTGATGAGTTTTTCCAAATTTTAAAAAAGTACAATATTTCAACAGTCTTTGACTTCAAAAATGTGAAAACGGTTTGTGCTTAAGATATGTAGATTAGGAATAACAAAAATAATACCGAATACCCTTTTCTCTCTTTTTCTTCAGATTTTTCTCGATATTTTTGAAAGTACGAATGTATTCAGAATTGCATACTCTATCAAATTCAAAAAGAAAAAAAACAGAAAAATAAAATTTTGAAAATTTTTTTTGCGCTCCCTGTATAACTGAAAGTGGTCAGGCTCCAAGAATATTTTAGCTCGGTAGATTATGTCGAACAATATCATAATCCCAATTTTCAGATTTCAAATAAGTCTAGTTCTCCAGAAACGCCTAATAGGCCGTCGAACTTGGTACACCCTGTATATATATATTTATTTTATTTATTTATTTATTTATTGACAAACAAGAATACAAACAGGTATTTCAACCCAAAAAAAAAAAAATATATATATATATATATATATATATATATATATAATGTATATATATGAAAGTAAAGGAAAAAAGAGTACACTTATTGAATTAGACTGCTATCCCAAATAAGTTTCTCTCTCTATATATATACAGGGTGTACCACGTTCGATGGCCTATTAGGCGTTTCTGGAGAACTAGACTTATTTGAAATCTGAAAATTGGGATTATGATATTGTTTGACATTATCTACCGAGCTAAAATATTCTTGGAGCCTGACCACTTTTAGTTATACAGGGAGAGAAAAAAAATTTTTCAAAATTTAATTTTTCTGTTTTTTTCTTTTTGAATTTGATAGAGTATGCAATTCTGAATATATTCGTACTCAAATCGTTGCATTCGTCGAAATACTTTCAAAAATATCAAGAAAAACCTGAAGAAAAAGAGAGAAAAGAGTATTCGGTATTATGTTTGTTATTCCTAATCTAGATATCTTAAGTATAAACCGTTTTCACATTTTTGAAGTCGAAGAATGTGGAAATATTGTACATTTCTAAAATTTTGAAAAACTCATCACAGGGTGTTCCAAATATTGGGTCAAAAATTGGGATCAAGATTGGCCCATAACTTTCGTTTTTCAAATTAGAACCCTATTTTTTTATGATTGCGTTGGATTGTACAAAGAAAAATGATGATAATGTTTCAACATGTTCATGCTCCTAAAATTGATAATTCTTAAGTTATTTAGGATTTTCTGATTTTATGTCGTATTTAGCGTCAAATTCATTAAATCTGTTTCATATCAACTATGACCTTGGTCATAGAAGATAAATTATTTCAATAACTCACTAGTGACACACCTTTCTGTTCAATTCATTCATCATTGTTGTTATGGAACAGATTTTATGAATTTGACGCAATGTACGACATGGAATCAGAAAATACTAAATAACTCAAGAAATATTAATTTTAGAAGTATCAACATCATAGAACATTATCATCATCTTTCTTCGCAGAATCCAACGCAATCATATAAAAATAGGGTTCTAATTTGTAAAACGAAAGTTATGGGCCAATCTTGATCCCAATATTTGACCGAATATTTAGAACACCCTGTGACGAGTTTTTCGAAATTCTAAATATGTAAAATATTTCCATTGTCTTCGACTACAAAAACGTGAAAACGGTTTGTGGTCAAGATATCTACATTAGAAATAGCAAACATTATACCGAATACTCTTATCTACCTTTTTTTGTTCAGTTTTTTTTATATTTCAGAAAGTATTTTGACGAATGCAACGATTTCAGTACGGATGTATTCAAGTGTATATCATTAGTGGAATAATTCATCTTCTATGACCCAGGTCATAGTTGAAATGAAACAGATTAAATGAATTTGACGCTACGTACCACATAAATTCAGAAAATCCTAAATAACTTAAGAATTATCAATTTTAGGAGCATTAACATGTTAGAACACTATCATCATTTTTCTTCATACAATCCAACGCAATCATAAAAAAATAGGGTTCTAATTTGAAAAACGAAAGTTATGAGCCAATCTTGATCCCAATTTTTGACCCAACATTTGGAACACCCTGTGATGAGTTTTTCAAAATTCTAAAAATGTACAATATTTCCACAGTCTTTGACTTCAAAAATGTGAAAACGGTTTGTGCTTGAGATATGTAGATTAGGAATAACAAACATAATACCGAATACCCTTTTCTCTCCTTTTCTTCAGATTTTTCTCGATATTTTTGAAAGTATTTCGACGAATGCAACGATTCGAGTACGAATGTATTCAGAATGGCATACTCTATCAAATTCAAAAAGAAAAAAACAGAAAAATAAAATTTTGAGAATTTTTTTTTCGCTCCCTGTATAACTGAAAGTGGTCAGGCTCCAAGAATATTTTAGCTCGGTAGATTATGTCAAACAATATCATAATCCCAATTTTCAGATTTCAAATAAGTCTAGTTCTCCAGAAAGGCCTAATAGGCCATCGAACTTGGTACACCCTGTATATATATATATATATATATTAGACTGTTTCAAAAAAATCGACATTTTTTGTTTTCACGAAACTACCCCCTAATTATCTTCCGGGTATCGAAAAGAGACCTCTATGAAAATATCAGCTCCAAATAATAATATTTAGAAGTCGCTCATCAATTATTTCTATTTTCCCTACTAATAGCAGGAAAAAAATTTCTTTTTTCAATAAAAAATTCCTAGAGCAGGAACCAATGGACGGATTTCATTGTGTAATACATTTTCGTGTAGACAATCAGATACTCTACAAAAATGACCCTTACGATATTTCGGTAAAACGGCCCCATCAAAAGTTATTCGATTCGATGCTAATATTGAGGTATTTCTGAAGAAAAAAATTATTCAAAAAAATCGATTCTGTTTGTTTTCACGAAACTCTATTTCTAATCATCTTCAAGGTATCGAAAAAAGGCTACTGTGAAGATATTAGCTTTGAATATTAATATTTAGAGGTCGCTCAGCGATGACTTCTATTTCCGCTGTTGATAGCAGGAAAAAATTTGCTTTTTTCAATAAAAAATTTTTTCTTCACGAACCAATTGACGGATTCCATTGTGTGATACATTTTCGTGTAGGGAACTAGATGCTCTACGAAAATGACTCATACGATATTCCGATAAAACTGCTCGTTCAAAGGTTATTCGAACTTTTTCTTCAAAAATACCTCTATATTAATACTTAATATTGAGGTATTTTGGAAAAAAAATTCAAATAAGTGGTTTTATAGAGATATCGTATTGAACATTTTCGTAGAGTATCTAGTTCCCTAGACCAAAATGTATCATACAGCGGAATCCGTCTATTGGTCCGTGAACAAAAAATTTTTTATTGAAAAAAGAATTTTTTTCCTGCCATCAGCAGCGAAAATAGAAGCTATCGATGAGCGACCTCTAAATATTAATATTCAAAGCTAATATTTTCACAGACGGCTTCTGTCTATGCCCTGAAGATGATTAGAAGGCGGGTTGCGTGAAAACAGGCAAAGTCGATTTTTTTGAATGATTTTTTTCTTCAAAAATACCTCAATATTAGCATCGAATCGAATAACTTTTGAAGCGGCCGTTTTATCGAAATATCGTAGGTGCATATTTGTAGAGTATCTGATTGCCTACACGAAAATGTATCACACAAAGAAATCCGCCTATTGGTTTGTGTTCTAGGAATTTTTTATTGAAAAAAGAAATTTTTCCCCTGCTATTAGTAGGCAAAATAGAAATAATTGATGAGCGACCTCTAAATGTTATTATTTTGAGCTGATATTTTCGCAAAGGTCTTTTCTCAATATCCTGAAGATAATATATATATATATATATATATATATATATATATATATATATATATATATATATATATATATATATATATATATATATATATATATATATATATATATATATATATTGAATCATTAATGATCGTACTGGATAAAGATTTATGTGGGTAGTTGATGATGTAAAATTACCCTTATTCTAACGTCAAGCTTTCGAAATAATTCATTTCATCTTCAGGACTACTACAAATTAAAATTATTTTTAATATGCTAAGCTGAAACTTTTTTTCCCTTTTATTTACTTACAGAATTATGAGGTTGTCAGTATCTCATTAATCATCTATCTTTTTATCAATTATATTGAATCACAATGTATATATCAGATTTCAGCAAGGTTACAGGTCTTCAGAATAAAAAATCTTAAGGAAATTAACAAAATGGTCGATAATATTGGCATTTGAAATTGTCATAAATTAAAATTTGACATTTAGAATATACATAGAATGAGGCAAAACCACATGTGAACTACTACTATTCATCTACAGGTCAATCATAAAAATTTAATGTTGACGACGACAGTAAATAACTGTATATATTGCTTAGGTGTTGAGTGTCAGTTTTCTTGTTAAGAGGATTTTCTTGTTTATTTATCATCTCCAGAATTTTTTTTTGTTGCCGTTTGCGTTCTTATCTAGTATTTAAACATTTTCATAATCTATATTGTGGTCACTTAGAAGTGCATGAGCTGCTAGAGCACATCTCTGATTTTTATTTTTAATATCACTTTTATGCAATGATAATCGACTTTTCAGCAATTGAGAAGTGTGTCCCACATAAGTTCCTTCACAGTTGGAACAGTGAATTTTATAAACAATATTAGATTGGAGTGAATTGGGAATTGGATCTTTCGATTTACTGAAAAACTTACCGATTGTTTTGATGTTACAACTTGCAATTTTTACATTTTTCTCTTTAAAGCAGTTTTTTATTTTTCCTGTGAGCCGGAATATGTTTGGTATACTACAATAAATGGTGTTGTTTACCTCAACATTGGAATTTGGTGGATGAGCTGGCGACCATTTTGTTGATTTCCTTGAGATTTTTTATTCTAAAGACCTGTAACCTTGCTGAAATCTGATATATACATTGTGATTCGAAATAATTGATAAATAGATAGAGGATTAATGAGATACTGACAACCTCATAATTCTGTAAGTAAATAAAAGGGAAAAAAAGTTTCAGCTTAGCATATTAAAAATAATTTTAATTTGTAGTAGTCCTGAAGATGAAATGAATTATTTCGAAAGCTTGACGTTAGAATAAATATATATAATATATATATATATATATATATATATATATATATATTGATATATTATTTAAGGGTTGTCGATCAATATTCTCGTAGGATCTAAGAAAAACTCTTCATTCTAAAACCAAGCTTTCGGAATACTTTATTCCTTCCTCAGGGCTACTACAATTTACATAAAATTAACATTGAGTTCAAAAACATTACTATGAAATCTCTTACAGAAAATGAGCTTAACCAGCAAACAATAGGCATGGCTCATCTGGTCTCAACTAAGGATAAGTAATCACCATCAAAATGCAATTCCACCAAATCACAGATACAATCGGTTCATACAATAAATCTTTCAAGCGTCATTCATAATGGCGTCCGGTATTTTTGAAAGTATTTCGACGAATGCAACGATTTGAGTACGAATGTATTCAGAATTGCATACTCTATCAAATTCTAAAAGAAAAAAACAGAAAAATAAAATTTTGAAAATTTTTTTTCGCTCCCTGTATAACTGAGAGTGGTCAGGCTCCAAGAATATTTTAGCTCGGTAGATAATGTCAAACAATATCATAATCCCAATTTTCAGATTTCAAATAAGTGTAGTTCTCCAGAAACGCCTAATAGGCCGTCGAACTTGGTACACCCTGATTAGACTGATTCAAAAATATCGACTTTATTTGTTTTCACGAAACCCCCCCTAATTATCTTCAGGGTATCGAAAAAAGACCTCTGTGACAATATCAGCTCCAAATAATAACACTTAGAGGTCGCTCATCAATTATTCCTATTTGGCCTACTAATAGCAGGGGAAAAATTTCTTTTTTCGATAAAAAATTCCTAGAACACAAACCAATTGACGGATTTCTCTGTGTGATACATTTTCGTGAAGGCAATCAGATATGCTTTAAATATGTCCATTACGATATTTCGATAAAACGGACTCTTCAAAAGTTATTCGATTCGATGCTAATATTGAGGTATTTTTGAAGAAAAAAAAATTCAAAAAAAAAAACTTCTAATCATCTTCAGGGCATCGACAAAAGGCGTCTGTGAAAATATTAGCTTTGAATATTAATATTTAGAGGTCACTCATCGATGGTTTCTATTTTCGCTGCTGATGACAGGAAAAAAAAAATTTTTTTAATAAAAAATTTTTTGTTCACGAACCAATAGATGGATTCCACTGTATGATACATTTTGGTGTAGAGAACTAGATACTCTACGAAAATGTTCCATACGATATCTCGATAAAACCACTAGTTCAAAAGTTTTTTGAACTTTTTTTTCTAAAATACCTCAATATGAGGTATTAATACAGAGGTATTTTTGAAGAAAAAGTTCGAATAACTTATGAACGAGCGGTTTCATCGAAATATCGTATGAAACATTTTCGTAGGGCATCTAGTTCCCTACACGAAAATGTATTTCACAGTGGAATCCGTCAATTGGTTCGTGAAGAGAAAATTTTTTGTTAAAAAAGGAAAATTTTCTCCTGCTATCAACAGCGGAAATAGAAATCATCGCTGAGCGGCCTCTAAATATTAATTTTCAAAACTAATATCTCCTCAGACGCCTTTTTTCGATACCCCGAAGGTAATTAGAAATAGAGTTTCGTGAAAACAAACAGAATCGATTTTTTTGAATAATTTTTTTTTTAAAATACCTCAATATTAGCGGCCGTTTTATTAAAATATCGTAAGGGACATATTTGTAGAGTATCTGATTGTCTACACGAAGATGTATCACACAATGAAATCCGTCTGTTGGTTTCTGCACTAGGAATTTTTTATTGAAAAAAGAAATTTTTTGAATTGGTTGAGGCTTTCGCGGCCATCGTTCAATGTGACATGTTCTTCCGAGCATTTAGGCCGTCGTCGTAGAGACACTCGAACTGGCGAAACGTCGAGAACTAATCTACGACGACGGCCTAAATGCTCGAAAGAACATGTCACAAGAAATTTTTTCCCTGCTATTAGTAGGGAAAATAGAAATAATTAATGAGCGACCTCTAAATATTATTATAAGAAGCTGATATTTTCATAGAGGTCTCTTTTCGATACACTGAAGATAATTAGGGAGTGGAGGGGGGGTTTCGTGAAAACAAAAATGTCGATTTTTTGAAACAGTCTAATATATATATATATATATTAGACTGATTCAAAAAAATCGACTTCTTTTGTTTTCACGAAACCCCCCCTAATTATCTTCAGGGTATCGAAAAAAGACCTCGGTGAAAATATCATCTCCAAATAATAACGTTTAGAGGTCGCTCATCAATTATTTCTGTTTTGCCTACTAATAGCAGGGGAAAAATTTCTTTTTTCAATAAAAAATTCCTAGAACACAAACCAATTGGCGGATTTCTTTGTAAGATACATTTTCGTGTAGGCAATCAGATACACTACAAATATGTCCTCTACGATATTTCCATAAAATGGCCTCATCTAAAGTTATTCGATTCGATGCTAATATTGAGGTATTTTTGAAGAAAAAAATTATTCAAAAAAATCGACTTTAGTTGTTTTCACGCAACCCGCCTTCTAATCATCTTCAGGGCATCGACAAAAAGCGTCTGTGAAAATATTAGCTTTGAATATTAATATTCAGAGGTCGCTCATCGATGGTTTCTATTTTCGCTGCTGATGGCAGGAAAAAAAATTCTTTTTTCAATTAAAATTTTTTGTTCACGATCCAATAGATGGATTCCACTGTATGATACATTTTGGTGTAGAGAACTAGATACTCTACGGAAATGTTCCATACGATATCTCGATAAAATAACCCGTTCAAAAGGTATTTGAACTTTTTTTCCAAAATACCTCAATATAAGGTATTAATATAGGGGTATTTTTGAAGAAAAAGTTCGAATAACTTTTGAACGAGCAGTTTATCGGAATATCGTATAGGACATTTTCGTAGAGCACCTAGTTCCCTTCACGATAATGTATTACACAGTGGAATCCGTAAATTGGTTCGTGAAGAGAAAATTTTTTATTGAAAAAAGAAAATATTTTCCTGCTACCAACAGCGGAAATAGAAATCATCGCTGAGCGACCTCTAAATATCAATATTCAAAGCTAATATCTTTACAGACGCCTTTTTTCGATACCCTGAAGATAATTAGAAATAGAGTTTCGTGAAAACAAACAGAATCGATTTTTTTGAATAATTTTTTTCTTCAAAAATACCTCAATATTAGCATCGAAACGAATAACTTTTGAAGCGGCCATTTTATTGAAATATCGTAAGGGACATATTTGTAGAGTATCTGATTGTCTATACGAAAATGTACCACACAATGAAATCCGTCTATTGGTTTCTGCTCTAGGAATTTTTTATTGAAAAAAGAAATTTTTTCCCTGCTATTAGTAGGGAAAATAGAAATAATTGATGAGCGACCTCTAAATATTACTATTTGAAGCTGATATTTTCATAGAGGTCTCTTTTCGATACCCTGAAGATAATTAGGGGGGGGTTTCGTGAAAACAAAAAAGTCGATTATTTTGAATCAGTCTAATATATATATATATATATATATATATAGAGGTTTGTTTGTAAGGGAATCGGCCTAAATTCACACCAATGATACCCTTTATTTCATGCCAAGCTTCAGGGCGTCTACAAGATAAGATAATATACAATCAATCATTCACAATCAGCCAATTATCAGACCACAATTTAATAGTTACGACATTAATTTTATTATTGAAACATAGATTAATTCAAAATAGTAGTCATGGAAATGAATACCATTTTCAATTCCCAGGCTCAGAGATCTTTTATCATGAGGTTGGAGAAATGATATTAGATCATTTCTCTAACCTCATGATAAAAGATCTCTGAGCCTGGGAATTGAAAATGGTATTTATTTCGATGATTACTATTTTGAATTCATCTATGTTTCAAAAATGTTCTCGATGTGCCTTCGTAAAGGCAAAGAATTTTCTTTCTTTTATTAATTTTATTACTTACTGAAAATTGAGGTTCGGGTGTTATCACACTTGATGTTAAATATCATCCAGATTTGCAAAGAAATATTAATCAAAAATCTCTCAAAAGAACAAATTCTTGAGCTAGAGTCAGCAATATCACAAATCAGCAACAGTCTTATCAAAAGTCGATATTATAATTAACTATTCTAGAACAAAATGGAACATAATACGGAAACAGGCATGCGTTTTATCTTCGTCTTAAAAACAACAATTGATGTGAGGCAAGGTACAGGCATATGTGCGAGAGAGATGTGACAAATTCAACTCTTCTATTCATCTACAGGTCCATCATGAAATCTTCCTTTATTGGGGTGGGTTAGTAAATAGGTATACAGGGTGTACCAAGTTCGACGGCCTATCTAGATTAGGAATAACAAACATAATACAGAATATTCTTTTCTCCCTTTTTCTTCAGGTTTTTCTCGATATTTTTGAAAGTATTTCGACGAATGCAACGATTTGAGTACAAATGTATTGAGAATTGCATACTCTGTCAAATTAAAAAGAAAAAAACAGAAAAAAAAATTTTTTAATTTTTTTTTTGCTCCCTGTATAACTAGTAGTGGTCAGGCTCCAAGAATATTTTAGTTCGGTAGATAATGTCAAAAAATATTATAATCCCAATTTTCAGATTTCAAATAAGTCTAGTTCTCCAGAAACGCCTAATAGGCCGTCGAACTTGGTACACCCTGTATACAGCACTCAAATTCTGTGTATCCGATTTTTTATTTATTGCATTATGTTCGTTGTTTATATGAATCATCTCGAGTACAGTTCTTTTATTATATTTAGTCTGTTTTTCTAAAATTACTGCATTTTCGAAAATTAATTTATGATCTTCTTACAATGCGTGTGCTGTCAGAGCGCATCTTTTATTTTCTTTTCTTATATCACTTTCATGAATGGCAATTCGGTTTTTCAATAATTGTGACGTTTGACCAATATTACTACGTGAACAGTCCTGGCATTCTATTTTATAAACTACATTTGACTGTAACAAAGTTGGGATTGGATCTTTCAACCTACTGTATAGTTTCTTTACTGTCCTTTGATTATAAACTGCAATCTTTATCTCCTCTTCTACGGAACATTTTTTAATTTCATGTGTTAGTCCTTTGATATTCATGATACTACTAAATTTCGTTTCTCTTACATTATCCACTTCAGACATCACCTTGGCTGTCAGATGATGAATACAATAGTTTAGAGACCATTCTTTTTGGGTAACCATTTTCTAAGAGAATGCGCAACAATTTTTCCATAGCTCTTTTTAAAAACCTCGGATGGCAGATTTTATTTACTCTATTCTTCATATATATATATATATATATATATATATATATATGTATAGCGAAAAAAAAATTTTCAAATTTTTTTTTCTGTTTTTTTGTTTTCGAATTTGACAGAGTATGCAATTCTGAATACATTCGTACTCAAGTCGTTGAATTCGCCGAAATACTTTCCAAAATATCGAGAAAAACCTGAAGAAAAACAGAGAAAAGAGTATTCGGTATTATGATTGCTATTCCTAATCTAGATACCTCAAGCACAAACCGTTTTCACATTTTTGAAGTCAAAGACTGTGGAAATATTGTACATTTTCAGAATTTTGAAAAACTCATCACAGGGTGTTCCAAATGTTGGGTCAAAAATTGGGATCAAGATTGGCCTATAACTTTCGTTTTTCGAATTAGAACCCAATTTTTTTATGATTGCGTTGGATTCTGCGAAGAAAACTGATGATAATGTTTTATCATGTTCATACTCCTAAAATTAATAATTCTTGAGTTATTCAGTATTTTCTGATTTCATGTCGTACGTTGCTTCAAATTCATAAAATCTGTTTCATAACAACAATGATAAATGAATTCAAAGGTGTGTCACTAGTGAGTTATTGGAATAATTCATCTTCTATGACCAAGGTCATAGTTGATATGAAACAGATTTAATGAATTTGACGCTACGTATGACATAAAATCAGAAAATCCTAAATAACTCAAGAATTATCAATTTTAGGAGCATTAACATGTAAGAACATTATCATCATTTTTCTTCGTACAATCCAACGCAATCATAAAAAAATAGGGTTCTAATTTGAAAAACGAAAGTTATGGGCCAATCTTGATCCTAATTTTTGACCCAACATTTGGAACACCCTGTGATGAGTT
>JAVSIQ010000819.1:0-155441 GCA_038502775.1 Hippodamia convergens | reverse complement strand
TATTAGGGTCTATGACAGGAAGTGTTCTGTGCCAAAGGAAATTATGGATAAACTAGATTCCATATATCTGAAAAAAAGTGAAGCCAAACAATTACTCATAGAGCGACAACTGAACTTGATGAAACTGAAAGAAAATGCCAGCAAAAATGAAAAAGAAATATTCTTCCAAGAATTTAACAAAAAAATTAATGAGTTAAGACTAGCTGGTGGTTTCCAGAAAAAGAAAGCTGAGCTTCTTGATAATGGCTTTACCAAAGAACTGTCGATATTTGGTTGATGATCTCGATTCCCTGCCTGAACAAAATCGAACGGTTGAATACATTCAAGAGAAACTAATGAGTTGGAATGAAATATGTGAAACTACAGAAGAGCAAGCTGAATCAACGAGGGAAATCAAAAATACAAACTCACAAGCTTTCAATACAAGATTAACCAATGCAAGGAAATCTAACCGGACATATAATGAGGAACCGAAGACATGTTGGAGCTGTGGAAAGATCGGTCACATAAGCCAAAATTGTTATCAGAATGGGCAAGGATCCAGAAAACTCTGCCCTGGAGGTTACCAGAACAAAGGACATCAAGAATTTCATCGAGGTCGTGGATTTCATGGAACAAGAGGTAGAAATGGTTATGGTAGAGGTCGTGGAGCATACAGAAGTGGATTTGCTGGAAATTCAGAAATTCAAGATGGACAAGAAACTGCTAGAAGATTGGAACTGTTCAATGTTGATGTAAATGTTGGTAATGTAGAACAGGGATGTTGCGGATGCCAATTTTTTCACATCCGCGGATGCGGATGCGGATGTTCAAGATCTTATTTAAAAATAGTATACGAGTAAAGAATTAAAACAACGATAAAGCAGTTATTAACATTTTTGAAGTAAATTAGTATTAAGTATATCAAGTGTAAGTATTTACCTACATGTTTTTTTTAACTTCACTTACTTATTTTTACATTAGTGAAAGAAGTTGAAAATTGGAGCATTATACTTTATAAAAAGTAATTTTGCCGCCTTTTATGCTTCAAGGCGTTTACGCAGAGGTTCGGAAATTAAACCCGCGCTACTAAATAATTGGTCGCTTGGAACACTGCCTGGTGGAGTGGACAAAATTCTTCGTGCTATCGGTGATAATATCGTAAACAATGAAACGTACTACCGGAGAAATATAATGGCATTCACCTTAATATTTCCCAATAAACAATAATTCGAGTACACGTACACTCCTCACTATGATCAACTGTATCATAATAGTCTCAATATTATTCAAAATCTCACAAAAATTTACTATTCGACAAGTAATCCACAAAGCCAAAAAACATGTTATGGTTCATTTACAATAAATAAGTATTGCACCATAACAAACGCATCGGAACTTTTTCACCAATTTCTTCGTTCCCATTGGTCAAATTCTCGTGCGAAGAGCACACGCCCATTTTTTTCTTATCGCAACTCTCACGTTTTCCAATATGCGATATTCCGAAAATAAAAATGAATTATTTTAAATCTTTATCATCAACAGATGCCCAAAAATCGTCAAACTAGGCGAATTTTATAGCCCCTATAAACGTTTTATGAGCTTGCAACAACCCGGGTTGTTTAGGTAAACAAACGTAGACAATTCTCACTGATCGGACTAACATCTGGCTCTTTTTCTTGGGGAGATCTCTGTCAAATCAAAAAAAAAAAAAAAAAAACCGCAACAACCAAAAAATACGCAATTCAGATGAAAATGTTTCCCCCGATTCGCGAATCATAATTAATGTTCAAAGACGCTTGGTCCCTGAACTTTCCTTCAACATTTCAAATGCTTCTGAAACAACGGGTATCGCAAAAATATAACATTTCAATATCACGGGCGATAAGAAATCTTGGGACTGGGACCACAGGCGGTCGTTAGAAAGGAGACGGATTGGAATTTCGGACTGACCGGAAAAAAAAAACAGATGGTATAATAAAATATGTATTTGGAAAGTGTTTTGAAAAGAGAATTACCAGTATGAATATAAACAGAATAGAGGGGTGCGTCGGAAATTCCACCCTCTTGGATGCAGATGTTTCGGTTTCAGAAATAGCTACAGAAAGAAGTAACAGTGAAAAACTAGCATCTTTCTGACACTTTCAAAATTGAAAAAATATATAGTTAGCATTTTCTAAACGAAACACTAACATATTTTGATGGCCCTGAGATGGCGACACTGCACAACTCACAAATTATATTACATCCGCATCCGCATGAAAATCCGCATTGGTTTTTGCGGATTCGGATGCGGATGCGAATATCCGCAACATCCCTGATGTAGAACAAGGTGAGAACTCAAATGTTTTGGAATGGTTAATTGATAGTGGATGTACTGATCACATTGTGAAAACTGACAAATATTTTTACACATCTAGAGTTTTAAAGAATAAAGTAGAAGTCAAGTTGGGAAATTCGAATATAATTAAAGCCTCAATGATAGGAAATATAATGTGCGAATTTAAATTTGGTAATCGTAACGTTCTGGTGGATGTTAGAAACGTTTATTATGTCCCTGATAAAGGAAGAAACTTATTAAGCATGAGTGCCATAACATTAGCTGGTAACTCGGTAATCTTCAAAAATGAATATGTAGAATTTTATAACAGTCAAAATAGGTTTCTCTTCTCTGCAAAAGAAAAAAATTAATTATTTCCTCTATTGTGTGAAGTTCAAAAGAATAGTAATGAGATTTCAGCAAACTATATAAATAAGAATATGACAAAAAAAAAAAATTACATCGTGCTCTAGGTCATGTCAATTTCAAAGATTTGCATATAATGTGTCGTGATAAATATATGAATGATTTACCAGACTTTCTAGAAAATGAGTTTATGAAATGTGAAGTTTGTCTTGAGAGCAGATTGTCAAATAAAGAATATGCAACTGAACGAAGAAGAGCTAGATATTGTGGCGAGATAGTACATTCTGATGTTAAATACTTAGACGTAGAAAGTTTTAACGGAGAAAGACATTTTGTAACATTCATTGAAGATTACTCAAGAATCGCTAAAGTTTATCCGATTAAAAACAAATCTGAAGTATTTGAAAAATTTGTTGAATACTTCAATATATTGAAGAACTATGCTGAAGGTCTTTTATGCGAATTTAAATGTGATAACGGAAAAGAATATTTAAATAAAGAATTTGTTTTAGCAGCATGCTACATAGGAAATAGATTAAGAAACAGTTCAACTTTTGAAGGAAAAACCCCTTTTGAAATATTTTTTCAAAGAAAACCTAGCGCGAAAAATTTCAAAATTTATGGAAGCAAAGTCTATGTTAGAATTCCAGACGAAAAAAGAACAACATCAGATGACAAAGCAAAGAAAGGCATTTTAGTGGGATACTTTGATTTAGGTTATAGAGTTTTAGTTGATGCAAAGGTAGAATTAGCTAGGAATGTTGAAATTATCGAGCCAGGGACTGACTGCATTCAGATAAGTGAAGACGAAGATAATACTGATGATTTGGTTGAAACAACTAGTTTCGGAAAAAACCCTGTTGAAAGACCTATGAGACGAAGAAAAATTCCGAGTAGATATGACGATTTTGTAATTTCCGTTAATTTAGCCGAGCTAGATAGTCCAAAATCTTTTGATGAAGCAATGAGCTCTGTAGATCATGAAAATTGGAAAAATGCCATGATAAAAGAGTTTAATTCGTTAAATGAATCAAATACCTGGGAGCTGGTTCCGGAACCGAAAAACAAGAAAATACTTACGGTGAAATGGGTTTATAAAAAGAAGTCCGAAAATAATTTTAAAGCTCGATTGGTGGTGAGAGGTTATGAACAAAACGAGGAAATTGACGAATTCTATGCGCCGGTAACAAAAATGTCCACCTTACGAATATTTTTGAGGGTAGCAGTTGAGAGAAAAATGTATGTTCATCATGTGGATGTAGAAACTGCATTCTTAAATAGCGGAGTCAAATCAGAGGTTTATATTCATCAACTAGAGGGTTTTGTTGAAAAGAAAAACATGGTCTATTATCTAAAAAAATCTTTATACGGCTTGCGCGAGTCACCTAGAAACTGGTATGACCTGTTTAATAAGTTTATACTCAAATTAGGATTTGCGAGATGTAATTACGATTTATGTCTTTACTATAACAAGATAAAAGGAATATATTGTATCCTATTTGTCGATGATTTACTTGTTTGTGGTGGAAATCTAGAAGATATAGAAAAAATTAAAACAAAATTTAAAACTGAATTCAAAATGAAAGATTTAGGAAAAGTTGAAAAATATTTGGGAATTAACATTGACTATGATAAAAATTCAAATGAAATGAAGCTTTCACAACTGAATTATATTGAGGCTTTAGCTGATAAAGGACCCCGCACACTTACTTAGGAAAAGCGGGTCCAGTGAATTTTCCCCATTTTTACATATTATATTTATATCAACCTTAAGAACAATATATCAGATTTTCACGAAGGTCTTACATCCGGTTTGTTCTAAAGGGCGTTCCAAAATTGCAGCGACGGAAAATTGAATCTTTAAATTTTGATGATAATTCTTCTATTTTTCAGAATTTCCTCATGATGCCTTGGGGTCTGAATAACAAGATATCACAGATATCCAAACATCGCCCACCACGTTAAGTTTCGTTATACAGGCTGTTCCATGAAGCTGTATAAGTAACTGAATGTAACTTTGTGAGTGACTTTGGGACCACCCTGAGTTTTTCAAAATATGATACCATGATGTATGTCCACTTCTGTAGGAAGTTTCATTAATGTATAAAAAACAGTTGCAAAATTATTCAGGTTTAAATTCGGATATCATACGATTTTTCTTTAAACCTTATCTGTAGTTGAGATTACAGTCAATTATTTGATTTTTTATGAATTCTATAGGCTACTCTGTGACTTTTCAAAGTGAAGTTTTGTGGTATGGTTTGATCGGTTGGTTAGCTTTCCTTCTGTTGAGTAGTTTTCAGTTAGTTTTTTTTTTAATCGGTGCGACCATTAGTTATAGAAAGTTAATGTGAAAAGACAGCAATGAATGCGCGAAATAGATATGCATGTTTCCTATATAATCATGAGTTTTTATTAAATAACCTCAGATGAATAGATAGAGATGATGACGTCGATAAAAAAAATCTGGCTGTTTTGAAGCGTGAAGTATTAGAATTACCTGTAGTTGAAGTAACCCAATTAACGAGATTGTGCATTAATTGTTTGAAAGAGATAACTGAAGAAATCAACGACATAAATGATGATTCTACAGCAAGTCATGCTTGCTTTATTTGCAATGAAGACGGTGATGATCTATGCAGGTTAACACTGAAGTGCAGAGTGAAAATTTTCATAGCACATGACATATATTACTGAGAATGTTAGAATTTGCAGACACCACATGAATGAGGATCTTTTTATGCATCGCCCTCACTTTGTTGGTTTACGATACACCAAGAAATACATTAGAATGAACGGAATTCAAATCTCTACATTTCTACAAAAAATGCGCGAAAGCCATGGAGAAGCCCTTTAATGGAGGTATCATGACGAGAAGGATTTTACTGATGAAGAATTCAAAGCCTTTTGTCCAATTACAAAAGACGAATTTCTTGATTCTGTTAGACAGTGTTAGACAGATTCTGTTTAGACAGTGTTTGCCAGTTCCCGAAGATGAAACTAAATCAAGGCACATTCTAAGAAAGATCTTCTCACTTTTCTATGCAAAATAAAACAAGGATTTTCAGATGATTTCTTAAGGGCTATTTTTAATTCTGTTAGCCTAGCAGTAGCAGATGTGAGAAAATCCTTAGTAGCCACATTTGTTCCTGATAATCTTGGATTTGGGGCCATCAGCAGAGAAACTTTTATTAACGAGCGTGTAACCGAGTTTGCAAATAGTCTTTACAATCCTAATTCCGCTGAACCAAAAGTAATTTCTTATATTGACGGTACATACAGTTATATTCAAAAAAGTAGCAACTTTCAAGTACCCCTATAGTACCCAAAAAGGGCGGCATTTAATAAAACCTGCCTTAATTGTGGCTCCAGATGCTTACATTTTAGCTGTGCAGGATTCCTATTTTGCAGATGGAAAAAACAACGATGCTGCTATGTTACGGAACGAATTTATGCAGGATATAGAAGGTATTAGAGGATGGTTTGAAGATAATGATATTCTGATTGTTGACCGAGGTTATCGAGACGCTCTGCCTTTATTAGAGGAATTGGGAATTGCACACAAAATGCCACCATTGATACAAAGGGGTGCCCATCAGCTGTCCACCGAAGAAGCAAATGAGTCGAGATTAATTACAGAAACGCGATGGATAGTTGAATTGCGTAATGGACATATAAAGACCATCTCTAAGTTTTTCGCTAATGTTGTTTCGCTTATACATGCCAACCACTTGAGTGATTTCTATAAAATTGCGGCTGCGATGATCAACAGGTATTATAAATCCATAAGAATTGACGCCAATGCTCAAATTGCTGAACTTTATTTAGGAAGATCTAGAAGAGTCAATTTGCTGCATCAATTTTTAGAAGAAGGGCACTTTCTACAACGTAGGGGAAGGTGGATAACCTTTAGCCATGGCGGGTATTCATGAATACCCGCCGACTTTTCCTCATCTTTCGATGGACTACTTGAGAGATTTAACCATTGGAGTATATCCCCCTCTTACATACAAGATGTGAGAAATGAAGAACATGAAATCAATTTAGAAATTGATGAAACTGACCATGACAATAATTTATTAAGATTCCGGATTTACTCTAAATTCAGAAATGCTACAAAGTATCAGTTATGGCTCCGGTACGCGGAAGACCCTAATGAACCAATAACAGGTTATTATTATTGTACGTGTAAAGCTGGAGCCAGAACCCTGGGGACATGTTCTCATAAAAACAGCGTACTCTGGTTTCTTGGATACGCACGGCATATGGGAAATATTAAGTACCCCTCTACTCAACTCTTGAATTCTATCTTCAATGCAGGAGTGATTATTCCATGACTTTTTTTAGTAACTGTCCTAGATTATATAGTGGTCTAACAAATATAAAGCTATAATCTTCAGTCTTTCATCTGTTAAATATTTCAATTTTCAATCAGTCGTGTTAATAACCCTATTATAAGATTGGAGTTAATAGATATTATATTTTGTGCTAATACATTTTTATGTGAATTGTTGATGATTATTATTTCAAGTAATGGTATATTGAACTAAAACTTGAATTATTTGGCAACAATCTTTTGATTATTTATACACGAGTGAAAGTTTTCACAAAGGTCGATATACTTTTATGGTATAATATTTAAAAAAATATGCATCCTTAGAGTGCTCGAAGATACAACAACCTGGAATGATAATACTGTTTTTCTATATTATAAACAGATAAAAACCTTTGGACCGACCGTCAATACCTATCATGATAATTATACTGAATGAAAACCTATATTCCTTGACAGCAATCTCGACTACAGATAAGGTTTAAAGAAAAATTGTATGATATCCGAATTTAAACCTGAATAATTTTGCAACTGTTCTTTGTACATTAATGAAACTTCCTACAGAAGTGGACATACATCATGGTATCATATTTTGAAAAACTCAGGGTGGTCCCAAAGTCACTCACAAAGTTACATTCAATTACTTATACAGCTTCATGGAACAGCCTGTATAACGAAACTTAACGTGGTGGGCGATGTTTGGATATCTGTGATATCTTATTATTCAGACCCCAAGGCATCATGAGGAAATTCTGAAAAATAGAAGAATTATCATCAAAATTTAAAGATTCAATTTTTCGTCGCTGCAATTTTGGAACGCCCTTTAGAACAAACCAGATGTAAGATCTTCGTGAAAATCTGGTATATTGTTCTTAAGGTTGATATAAATATAATATGTAAAAATGGGGAAAATTCACTAGACCCGCTTTTCCGAAGTAAGTGCGGGGTCCTTTGGAGTTGTAGATTCAAGAATAAGGTATACACCTATGGAAGTTAGTTTGAAATTGCTAGAAGGTAAAGTGAATGAAAGTTTTAAGTATAGAAATTTGATAGGAGCTTTGTCTTATATTGCTCAAGCAACAAGACCAGATATAACTTACGCAGTAAATTACCTAAGCAGATTTCAGAATTGTTGTAGCGATACACACTATAAACATGCTTTACGAATTTTAATATACCTATACCATTCCAGACATTTGAGTTTGTACTTTGTCAGAGGAGATAAAACATTAGTATATGCTTATTCAGATTCAGACTGGGCTGGTGATTCAGTTGATTCAAAATCGACAACGGGGTCATTAATAAAAGTTTTTGGAAATCCAATATTTTGGAAAACGAAAAAACAAAAATCAGTTTGCAGATCATCCACCGAGGCTGAATATGTTGCTTTAGCTTTTGCAGTTGAGGAAGTGTTACATGTAAGGAATATTTTAAATGATTTTGATTTTTCGGCTGACGTGTTGAAAAACATAAAAATATATTGTGACAATACAAGCTGCATAATGTTAGCAAGAAACGGTAATTTCACAAAAAGGGCAAAACACATAAATGTAGCTTTACATTTCGTGCATGATTTATCCAATGAAAATTCAATTGATGTAGTTAAAGTGGAAGGTAACGCTAATGTGGCTGATTCATTCACCAAGTCCCTTAGCCGTAGCAAGTTCGAGGAATTCAGATATAAATTGAATATACAGGGTGAGTCGGGAGGAAAGGACCAAACTTCAGGTGTGTATTCTATAGCTCGAAATAATATAAAAAAACTCATATGTTGTTATCTGATTTTCATTTGTTCTCAAACTATAGCGTCATTACAAAAAACAACATTTTCTATATTAAAATGGTTTCATTTATAGCATTATTTTAATAAATGCACGAAAATCCCGCCATTAACCTCGAAACACATTCGTTTGCGAAGGGCTCTCGATGCTTTTCTGATTGATTCGTGCTTTTCTTTAAAAAGCAGTGCCGTATTTCTAATGCGTCGAATTAGAGCATCCCGAGTGTCAACTTTGACTTTGTATACCTCGTTCTTGAACCAGCCCCACAAACAATAGTTCAATGGTGTGAGGTTTGGAGATCTTGGAGGTCAACTAACACGACCACAGCGACCAATCCATAATCCGAGAAACTCTTGATCTGAATATTGGTTGACCTTATTTAAATATTCTAATTACCCTATAGTTTGAAAACAAATGAGAATCGGATAACAACATATGAGTTTTTTGGAACTATTTCGGCCTGCAGAATACACACCTGAAGTTTGGTCCGTTCCTCCCGACTCACCCTGTATATTGAGTTGATGTGTTTTATATTAAGTATTATTTTATGTAACCAAAATTGTAAGGGGGGGGGTGTTAATGTAGATGCCTAGTTGCAGGGCCGCCGCCAGACATTTTGCCGCCCCGGCAAAATAAAATTTTGCCGTCCCGGGAAAATTATATTTTGCCAACTTGCTGTGATGTATAGAGTTAGGGACTCATAACAAACTCTTCCAAAATTTGATCAAGGGGCAAAAAAATTCAGTAACGAGTAAAATATTACTATGAATATGTATTATACAAAAATCATATTAAATAAAAAATAACAAAAAGAAACATAGATACCGGCCATCGCATGTATAAAAGTGAACTAGAACCATGAGACTAAAATGTTCCACCTCAAATAAATTTCTTCCTTCTCTCCTTCATCTCGCAAAAGTCATGAATTGTTTGAGATATATCGAGATTATTGACTCTCATGTTCAATGGATATAATGGCTAGATCAGATGATCTATCTTGGGCCATTGTTGATCGTAGAAAATTTTTCATTTTCAACTTTGAAAAGCTTTTCTCGACAAGAGTATCCCAAAAGTATTTTCCATATTTAATAAAATCATTATACGACAGTTTCTACGATACATGATACCGATAAATATAAACGCGTATATAAAAATTCATAATAATTATAAAATAAATTAATCGATTCAAGTACAAATGCATTTGTTTAAGATATGTTAAATAAAAATGCGGAATTCTAAAATGCATTCACACACAAAATATCGAGAAACAATGAAAACGCTCTCTGCTCTTAGTGTAGGCACGAAACTAAATGAACTCATGTTGAAGAAAAAAAAATTTGAGCGCCTTGGATTTTGATTATTAATAATTCTTCATTCAAAGGCAACACAGCTCTCGTGTGTAAGGAAAATTCTAGACAATGAGATCCGGATCAGAATAAGGTACAACTTATTCTTACTGTTTTCCTTCTGCGATTTGACCTTATGACATTTATTACCTGTTGCCATGTTCTTAAACTCTAACAATGTGATTAAGTAAATGAAAAGAGGTCAATATAAATATATAAATTTTAAGTATTCACTTGTATCTAATAATGATTATTATAATAAAATTGAAATATTTTTTACTATGACCATTATCCAATAAATTAAGAATACTAATCTGCCTCGAATTTCAGCGAGCCATGTTTCCAATGCCTTTAAAGGCGCCTTTTCGAATTATTTAAACGACGCTTTATTGCTTCATGAATAATATGCGTATCTGAGGCGACCGATGAAAGACTCAAAAAAAATCACCTACATCACTTTTGATAAGCAGAGAGCACTTTATACTTATTATCGTTCGAATGTGAAATCCGACGGTAAAAAAATACCGAATTATAGAACTCACCTTCAATTTTGTAGGGTAATTCAGTTCGAAAATCACAACTCCGAAGATAGATAAAAGATTTCTATTATATTGCACTATATAGGTTAGCAAAATATTGAATATTGTGACGACACACGACACTGAGGACTAACGAGTTGATTTAGATTTCTGATTGGCAAACTGAAATTAAGAATCATTACTGAATTATCCTAGAATCCCTCCCAAAAACTTTACAGTCCCAGATGTTCATCAAAAGGACCGACCGTCTTGATAATAAACTCGTAAACAAGCGAGTGTACCTAGGATGAGAGGCTGGTGAGGCGTTGGCGAAATTTACAAACTGACAGGGATTTTTATTCATGAGTTCTGCCAGTATTACTCTTGTATTGGTTTAATTGCATTTTTATCTGTGTTTATTTGTGTACACGTGTGATATATTTGGTTGACCAGGCTCAAAAAGCCGCCCCTGAGTTTGGTCGTGTTTTCGCTTTCACTTTCAATAACAGGCGGGTTTTTGTTTTCGAAGGAAAAACAATCTAGTAGGACGAAACTGATTTTGCCGCCCCCAGAATTTGCCGCCCCGGCAGACTACCCGGTTTGCCGGCCCTGGCGGCGGCCCTGCCTAGTTGTACAATTTTGTTTACTTGTATACAGAGGGCACTGCAGATACGACACCGTCATGTTCAGTAGTTCAATATGCAAGTAGTTAAGTTAGTGAATTTATATTAGGGTCTATGACAGGAAGTGTTCTGTGTCTAAGAGGTAGAAAGAATATGTTCAAGACGACAGTGTGTATTATGTATATTTAAAATATTTTGAGTGTGAATTGGAATATACAGGGTGCGGCAATTAGTACTCGCACTTTTTAAAAACTTTGGGAGGGATAGTGATAGTCAGTGAGCTTGTAGTTTATTGGTCGGAAAATGACCTCTTTTTTCTAGTTGCCGTACATAATGGCTTTGTCATGCGAGAACCGTGAGTTAGATTTAGATATGGCGGTTTTCAAAAAAGAATGTGAATTCATTAACCCACTGGTTGCGTTCCACAGATCCAGATTCTGCTCGAAAAAACAATTTAGGACCACATCATCAGCTTTGGGTTTGAAACGTAAAGGCTCGTCGTGATGGAAGAAGGATCGCCAGAGTGTGGGAATCCATTGTGAAGTCATCTGAAGGCAACATTATTTTCACCAATAATAAATAGAAAAAACTAAAATACACTACCTTCCAGAATAATTTCAAATAACAAAAATTGGCGAGGAGCCAAATTTTGATGGAGAGCTAGGGTTTACCATTACGAATAAATTGTCAAAAGTCCCCATCGATCAATTGTGTGCGTCGTTAGGTATTCAGGGTTAAAGGCGAGCTTTTTCAGAAAAAAGCTTCAAACAAAAGTTGTGGATCATTAAATTATCTACAAAAACATTATCTACGTTTTTTTCCCAAGAGTCACCATCCCTAAGATATCACGATTCTAAGAGTCACGTTATACATGATATGCACATAAAGGGTGTTTTAAATAAGGGTGGCCCCCTCTCTCGGATAGATAGAAAACTGAAAAAATAATAGGGGTTTCTTCACTACAAAATTTTCGTAACGCTATCCGCATTCAAGATACAGGGTGTTGAAAAAGAAAAAATATACACATTTTTTACGATTTTTCCGAAGCTACTGGCAACATTCTAATGAAAGTTTATGAGAATATGTTCTGGAAGCTGATACATCAATTGAATGTGTTTTGATGTCTGAATCTCATAGAGAGCGCTAGTTATACGGTCCGCATCAATTTGTTTTGAACATAACTCTTTTGGTATTGGATTCATTGAGCTAAATTTTGGGCGATATTGAACATCATTCAATTTTACAACAAAAAGGTACTTTTGATGAAACTCGATACAATGCATCGTTTTCGGAATATTTTGATTTGAAAATTATGAAGTAATAATCGATGCTGGTCTAAAGTATTGATGAATGTATCGATCGAACAAAAAATCACAAGAAAATAAAGAAAGGTAATGACATAAAATAGAATCAAAGTAGAGTATGTGTTCAAAATGTCTTCCGTTTTCATGAATACTATTCTTTTTTCTAAGGAATCCATTAATCTTCTTAACGGTTTTGAGTCAGCCATGAGGTCATTGAAGCGACGGTGAATTCTGTTCTTCAATTCTTGAGGTTAATTTACCTCTGTTACATAAATTTTTTCTTCAAGGTACGACCAAAGTGTTTAATCCAAGGAATTGAATCCATGACCGAGGAGGCCAAAGAATCGGAGCTACTGCACTTCTACCAACTCATCGATTCGAAAAATGGTTACTCAACCGATTACGACATCTTCTATCAATGTGGGGTAGAGCTAATTAACAATAATGATAGCAAACGTTTTTCCCCGGAAGGGTTAAAAACGATATATTTCATGTCTTGCCTAGGCTTGATCTTTGAGATTTCATCTTCCAATTTTCCTTTAGATACCCCGGTGTCCATGCCACCCTGTGTCGTCCAGTCTCCCCGAACCGCTCCGCGTCTGGACCCTCCCCGGACGAGAGAGCTAGGCCAGAGGCGGTGCTCCTCAGTACCTTGAGATTGTGGTGTCGTCAAGAGCTTACCTAGTCAAGCCTAGGCAAGACATGAAATATATCGTTTTTATCCCTTCGGGGGAAAAACGTTTGCTATTTCATGGTCTGTGCCGTCGGCTTGACCTTTGAGATATCTTTGGTTTCTGACGACACAGGGATAGCGTACTGTGAAATATTAATTAAGATTTATAAGTATATCGTTATGTGAGTAAACGTGCTTGTAATTAGATGCCAATAGAAAAAATAATATTTATTCACAAAACATATCGTATAAATAAAAAACTTTTCTAACTATAAACTTAGTTATTATTATTATTAGTTATTATTATGTAGAAAAACTAGAATTTAGCAAACTCAAATCATCGGCATCAACTTTGGAAGGATTATTCATAATTTCTTTGAAATAATATTTGATCACATTCTTTTCGCTTTTCCAGTTACCGTTTGCTAATATTATATCCATTGGAACATTATTGTCCTTTCTAGAGGCTACAGCGGATCTGATGCTGCCCGGTGAAAAATTGATCCACCCTGCTATAACTGCTCTAGATGCAGGTGCTACACGACCTCTGTATGTAATAAACACAGAGTTTATTCGATTTTATCCACTTTTTCTTCTCTGCTCTGAGACGCTAAGATAATATCTAGTCCATGAGACAGGGTCAAGTTTCTTATTCGGGACTTGTAACGCTTTCCAGGCGGACTGTCTGTGTGAGCGACCATCGGTTTTGGAACCAAATTCTGGCCAGAAGGTAACAGATGCTTCTTCTATTATCATACTGCCTTCATTAATTCTCAGCAGAGTAAGATCGTGTATTCTTCTCCCAGATGCCAACAGGAGTAAGAGCGCTAGATGGCGAGAGATTTGAAAAATATTATTTTCTTTTATTGAGGTATTCTCTAACCAATTCAAAAGTGTTTTAATATCCTAGATCTGTTTCTTTACTGAGGGTGGTCTTGATAATTCGATAGCTTTCATAATCTGTTTGACTATTGGGTTATCCGTAATAGAATCTCTATTATAAGGGTCGGAAAATGTAGCAATTACCGACTTGTGTAGTTTTATTGTGCTGGGGGATAACTTCTTGGTCCTGTGCAGGTAACTCAGATATTGAGCTACAACTGCCGCGTCTGGTTTATTAGGATTGAGACCAAGAACCTTGCATCTGGTTAGCCATGTTTTCCATGGAGCACGATACGTTTTGAGTGAGGAATTACGCCATGCTTTCTGTATCAGTGTGAAGTCTTCTTCCGACCAATTCTTTGTTATGAGCGACCACCCCGTACCCTCCAGGCCCCCAAATGTAGATTTCGAACATTCGATGGGATCGATTGGGTTGTCATATCTTCTAAGTGGTGATGAAGGTTTCGAATTCGGAATGGGCGGTCTGTCGCCCGAGATCGAAGATCCGATCTCCAGAATACTCAGTATATATACTCCCTTGGCTTGATTCAGGAGAAATCAGGGAAGGTGGTGGAAAAATCCATGCTAGTTTGTATTCCCATTTTTTGCTGAAAGCATCTATGAATAGCGCCTTCCTGTCCGTTACATCCCGAGAAACATAACTTGGAACTACTTTTGAGCTGCTCGATGCGAATAGGTCCACTCCGGGTCTGCCCCATTTCTGAAATATCTGATTGCAAACTCTCTCTGCAAGGTGCCAATCTGAGAGACGCTTCTGTCGGGATAAACTGTCGGCCACGTCGTTTTATATACCTGGTAGATATTGGGGACAAATTTCTGCATTTAATTTCTCTGCAGCTGGAAGACTAGATTGGTTAGTTGTGACGATCTTGTCCCACTCTGATTCTTTATGTAAGCGATTACCATCCGATTGTCTGACTGCAAGATGACTCTCTTGTTTTTTATTAACCTTTTCTCGGATTGAACTGCGAGAAGAACGGCAAACAGCTCTTTTTTGTTGATATGCCACCGAGACTGATGGATGTCCCAAGAACCGCTGATATGCTTCTCGTTTATCTGTGCTCCCCAACCTTCGTCTGAGGCATCCGATGTGATAAATATTGTTTCGGTAGACCACAAAAGAGAATCCTTTTTTTCGAGATTCTGAATCCACCACCTGCATTGCTGAAGTGTCTTTTTTGGAATTTGGAATTTTTTGTTGGGGAGTTTCTCTGGTAAACGGTTGGTAGCTCTTTGTATCTACCTGGCCTGGAGTGAAGTCTCCCGAGGGGTATTACAAAGGACACGAAGTTTATTCTGCCTAACAAACTCTTTGCGGACTGCCAACTCCATCTTTGACTGGACAGTATTTTGTTTACGTCTCCCCTTAGTGAAAGTTTTTTCTTTTCTGGAAGGGATTTTGTGTTTTCGAATGTGTCCCATTCTATTCCTAAATATTCGATGCATTGAGATGGTTCTTGGGGAGATTTTTCCATATTTATAATCCATCCTAATCTTACCATGAACTTTACAGTTAATGCAGCATTCTTTTTCAATTTCCATGGGTCTTGATTGGCAAGTAAAAAGTCGTCGAGATAGACGATGATCTTTATATTCTTTTCTCTTAGACGAGATACCATCCAATTTGAGACTCGTGCAAACGTGATAGGAGCTGTCGACAGACCAAACGGGAGGCACGTGAACTGATAGATTTTCTTTTGGTGAACTATCGATAGAAATGTCCGATGACGGCTGGCTATTGGGATGTGGAAGTAAGCTTGCGATATGTCTATTTTCATTTAGAAGTCTTCCTTCTGTAGAAAGTGAGGAACTCTGAAGTGATTCAGTAGACGGAATTTTTTGGGAGAGAGGTATCTGTTCAGGCCTTTGAGATTGATTATAGGTCATACCTTGTTGTTCGGTTTTGGAACTGAAAACATTGTTGTAAGGAAGCCTATCCGGACCGTTGACTCCTCTTAGACCTTGTGTGATACTAGAGTTTGGATTTCTTGGTCCAAATCTTTCGTCTCGAATTGGCCTAGAATGTTTGAATGAAAGGGTATTCGTGGGGGTTCTTTTACGAATGGGATATGGTATCCCGATATTATTTTTAATATGTTTAGTGGCACCCCTCCTCCTTTCAGATCTCTATGAACTGGAAAAGGCGTCCTCCACTGAATACGTCAGTCACTCCTATGTCTTTTTGAGGTATGATCCTTAGAGGATCTTGAGTAACTCTCCCAGCAGTGTTTCGCAAAAAAGGTGCGTCTGTGATGGAGGGATTGCCCCGAGAAGGGCTGCCTTGTACTCGTCCTTTGGGAGGAGGCCGTTCCTTCTTTGCTCTATGACCTCTGCCCTTCTGCCACACACATACTGCAGTATGTCGTCTGACAGTGTTTTGAATGTTGAATCCTCAGTTAAAATATTTTTTAAATCTTGTTTCATGTCGGGGTATTTGTTGGCTAAATCTTTGAGAGTGTTGGTCAAAGATACTCGCTGGAGCAGCAGACCATGGCAGATAGAGCCCAGCGTATAGTCCATTCTTACCCAGTGTTCTTGATTAGCGGAAGGTCCATAGGCCGTTAGAACTGGGTTCACCTTCAAGAGACCGAAAACTGGACTGGCATGAAGTTTTTTCTGCACCTCAGCGTATCGAATTTGGTTAAAAGATATGTCTCCAAGTCTTTGGCACTCTATCCCCTGCGAGGCAATGTTAGGTTTAGCCGTTGAGATAGCAGGCTCCTGTTGCTTCGTGGTAGGTGTCCAATCGAACTCGTCATCTATGCTTGGTTTTGGTGGTTCCCAAGGTTTCGATTTTGATGGATGAGGAATATATTAAATAAATAAATAAATAAATAAATAAATAAATAATAAATAAATAAACAGCTTCATTTTTCTACAGGTTGAAACCCAATTACAGAAAAATTAACAACAATATCTCAAAAAAAATAATAAGAAAAAATCAAAATAAATGAAAATTAAATGAGAATTATCTCGCACAACTGAGAAATCTTTGGTTCACAGTGGTCAGACTGTCAAAGAAAATATCACAAGTCTCACACAAGTTGTTCATGAGGCTACACATATGCTGAATGGGCGTCCGAATCATGCAATTATTCCTGCGAGGAACCAAATAGAACCAAGGCCTAGATCTCAGATTGGACCTCGGAGCGTAAAAGTTAAGTCTTTCCAGTAGGTAAGGACAATCAACGCTACCGTGAACCAGCTTGTATAAAAATATGACCGCCTGCAAACCCCGCCGATCAGCCAAAGAGACAGCGCCGAATTTACCCAAGAGTGCAGTATGATGGGTACCTCTCGGGGGATAAACACCTTCCTCTCTATATGAGAGAAACTTATACAACCGACTCCAAGCGCTGACTATGACAGGAATATATAGGATGCCAAATCAAAGACGCATACTCAAGTTTAGTTCTCACCAAGGTGTTAAACAGGAGAACAAGTGTTTCGGAATTTTGAAAGTATCTTGCGTTGCGAACTATGAAGCCATACAACTTAGAAGCAGCACTCAGCAAATCGTTTATGTGAGGAAAAAAAGACATCTGACCATCGAACAGAACTCCCAGATCCCTAACAACGTTCAATCTCAATAACTCAACATTTCCCAAAAAATAATCAAACATAATTGGTTCCACTTTTTTCGTTAAGGAAACAATATTACACTTAGAAGAGTTCAACTTCAAACGATTATGCTCACACCATTTCAATAACTTCACCAAGGCACCTTGCAATTTATGACAGTCTTGCATACAAGTTACCCTAATATAGAGCTTAAAATCATCCGCAAATAGCAGCCCATTCACATCGACTGCACGAATCAAATCATTGACAAACAGGATAAACAGAAGTGGGCCGAGATTAGAACCCTGAGGCACACCAGATTTAGACAAATACTCAAAAGAACGAAAACCCTCCACAAAAACATACTGTCTGCGACGCAAGAGATAGGACCCAAGGAGACACGACAACCGCGTACTGAACCCATATCTGTGTTCCAATTTACTCAGCAAAATCTGGTGATCCACTCTATCGAAGGCCTTCTGGAAGTCCGTGTAGACGACATCAACCTGACCGGAATCATCCAAAGTTTCGAAGAGAAACTGAGAAAACGTAGCCAAATTTGTTAAACATGATCTCCCAGGCATGAAGCCATGCTGCTCCTGACATATCTGATTCTTGATATGTGGAAATATTTTGTTGTAAATAATTATTTCTAGGATTTTGGAGAAATTTGACAACAAGGCTATTGGGCGATAATTCCTGATCATAGCTTTATCCCCAGACTTCAGTATAGGGATTATCTTCGCCACCTTCCACAGAGATGGATACACAGTCGTATTTACAATCATATTGAAGAGCATCGCCAATGTCCTCGCCAACCTACCAATAGAATCCTTCACAAAAAAGCTTGGAATACCGGCCTCAGTTATAAGGTCAATATTTACACAAGAAGCAACCAACTGGGGAACATCTAATAGACTTCTGACGGCTCCAGATACCTCAAATACCGAACTAAAATATTTGGCGAAGGCATCCACAATCTCCTGTGTACCCTCATGGCATCGCAAGTCATCCCGCATCTGTGCTGGAAACCTAGAGGTACCTCGCCTGGACTGAATGAACCTCCAGAAACTCCTTGAATCCTCGTGAATTCTCCGCTCCGACTCCTGTAGAAAACTACGATATCCTGCACTCAACTTTGATTTAACTATCTTTCGCAAGGACTTGTATCTTCTATAATAGAAATCAGTACGGAATTTTTTATAGTTTTTAAATGCCTTTACTTTCAAATATATATTATTAATTATCTCAGGGGTGAACCATAATGGGAACTGACGCTTCTTAAATAACTTACGAGGGACACACTCATCAAAAATAGAATTCAGTGCAGCATAGAACCTGTCACACGCAACGTCCGGGTGATCAATCCCCAAGAAAATCGAATCCCAATCAGCGTCGAAAACCATGCGGTATAGTACAGGAAAATCAGCTCTTCTGATATTAAATTCTTTGTTGCTTCTACTTACATCGGATTGTAAAGGAACTTCAATTGGCCCCTCACTTCTGAAAGTGAAATGTATCGGCGGGTGGTAAGTGTCAACATCAACGACTGAGAAATCATCACTGCGAATATTACACTGTACGTTAGAAAATAGTAAGTCCAACATTCTTCCATTCGTATTAGTTATTGTATTGAACTGTTTCAACTCAAGTACGTTAGAAAATGACCTGATTATCAAATTTTTGTTATCCATAGAATCTGAATCAATAAAGGAAAGAGCATTGAAATCACCGACAATGACTAATTTTGTTCGAAGCATAGCATCTATACACTGCAACGAGTCGAAAAACATTTCAAAAGATTCATTATCAATATTTGGTGGGATATAGAGCACAATCATAGAATAAGTGAACCCCGGAACTGAAATCTTACAACCCACTACATCAATACAAGGAACTACATCTTCCAACGCTGACAGATCAATACGCTCTGACCGATAAGTATCGGTATGATAAGTATCATGAACAGCCAACATAACTCCACCACCAGTTCTACGTCCACTAGCATGAAGATCACGATCAAGCCGGTAGACATTAAAATGAGGAGGAAACAATTCAGTCTCACCAACGCAATCTTGCAACCAAGTCTCAGTTAGAAAAACAATGTCAACATCACAACTATTAATCGCACACAAAAACTGATGAGTCTTCGAATTTAAACCACGAACATTCTGGTAGTAACAGTAAAATGAATCACTGCAACTGGGTCGAACTAGTTTAAAGTCTTGACTGACGACACACCCCGAATGAAACGAAGTTCCACATTTTCACCGTTCCTCTTGCGGACCTCAACCTCAGACTTCACCTCATCGTAGTACCTCATCTGCCGGTGTGTCCTGTCCACCGAAAGCGATACCCCGGAGTAATCAGAAGATGACCTCAACTGCTTGGAATTCCTCAAAAAGCTGAATACCTGTGCTCTATTCGCCATCCTGACCTTAATAGGGCGAGCTTTAGGGGCGGCCGGATTGAACTTCCCCAGACGATTCAAGTCGAGTTCGCGAACCGAGAAGTCCGGGTTGACGGGTTGATTGTCTTCAACACCTTTAGTACACCTTCAGTCTCCCCGGCGATCCGGGTCTCTCTAGTCAGTCCACCGGGTAGCTCCGGCAGTCCATAGATCACAAGATTATTCTTCCTTTCCATGCGGTCCTCAACCTCCCGAATTAGTTCCTCGAATTGACCTCCATCCAACACCTCCATCCGTAATGGACTGAACACATTCATTGAGTTTTTTCACTTGTTCCTGCAATGATACAATGACCGCCTTCAAAGAATTTACATCACTTCCGATGCTCTCACAATTCTTGCAACTCCAATTTATCGACCTCTTCGAGTTAATAACTCTTACATCTGAGGAAGACATACCCACACAGCCGCTTCCGAACTTATGACAACATACAGTACATGTAAGCACCAAGTGGTTTTCATAGTGCTTCCCACAACAATGACATTGAGTAGAAGTCATGACTAATTTTCTTTACTTCAAATACGACTCGGTAAACGTGGCACCTCCGATGTATTCCGGTATCACCTTCCAGTAAAACTCGGTACACGTGGCAACACTGATGTACCAGTGCGCTGACTGACCACTATGCGAACGCAACAGCTGTTCTGTCCGATATCGCGATATCGAGATGCAATTGTTTGTTTATATGCCAAAACAAACTATACTAATAGTCCAATGTCAATTATAACTATTCCACACGACCACTTCACACCTTCAGGCACGAAATTCGGGAAGGAATCTTCTAGTTTTCCAGTGAAAAAGTCTCGGGCCTCAAAAGATAACTGTTACAGATACCGTTCGCTTCCTTCGTACATTGTATATACGTATACTATACATATACTATATTCTTCGTCTTCTGACGATTCGCGAGATAAAGAGTCATTCCCTGAAGGCTAAAGAGAGGGTACATCTGGATTGAATCTTCTGATAAACTCCTCCATCATATTTTCTAGCTTGAGTTGACCTTGCTCCAATTTATCCTAGCGACTTGGTTTTCTAATTCTAGTCGATGAAGTTTTCGAAGATTCAATAGATATTTCCTCGTCGGACTGATCAGTGTGTCCTAATGCCAACTCTTTATTTGCTAGCTCTCTGTTTTTTAGTAGTGGTTTCATCTTCGAGATAGCCGCTATTATAAGTTCGTTTTGGATAGCTGAACTGCGGATTCTAGCTGCTAGAGACATAGGGTGTATAATGAGAACCACGCACAGAGGCCATTCCAAAAGCTTCAGTTTCATGTCTCTATAAACTCTTTCTTTAAGAGAAGTACAGCTTGGCGAAAAGGCTCTTGCTAATTCAACTGTAGGAATGGCGAAACGAATCTTGTTGAGGATCTGCGGGTCAAATTCACTACCCAATAACTCCTCTTTATTGAAGATCCTAATTTTTCAATCTGTCCATCCTGCTGGTAGATGATTTTTAATCACTACGATTATTCTACTCAGGATTTCATTATCCTCAGGATTGGCCGCCTTCCAGCTTAGGAGCGACTCCAGGGTATTCATATCTGTAGGCAATGTCGCCTAAAACAAAAGGATGAAATATCTTCGAAATAATTATGTATTTCGTCAACTTGCATCTTTATATTTGTGATATGAGCTGACCTTCTAAGCTCAAAGAATGAACCGCATGACTCAGAGAACATCTAGCCCAAGAATCTGAGCCGTACCACTCGGATCGGGCCTTTTGGACAGAGAAGTTGAGCCTTACGCCCCAAGACTTCGAGCCGTGAGGCCAAAAAGCTCGCCTGAATGGGCCGTTCAGCTCGGCCATCTGACCCTTACGGCTCGGCCATCTGACTCGTACGGCTCGGTAATCTGATCCGTACGGCTCGAAGAAACGGGCCGCACGCCTCGAAGAAACGAGCCGCAGAGCCTTGCGTAATGATCTGAATAGTTCACAAATTTTGTGCTGTGATGTTAGACGTTCGACAATCAAAGGTTGCATTGTTCTAACTATGATCTGACAGTTCACTCCTTGAGCAAAAACTGATCACAAATCTGGGTAGATTGGCCGCAGATTATATTACGCATAAACGTTGTCTCTTCGAGTTGAGGAAAGTTTACAAGCACTTAATAAAACATAACTTACCATTGATTTCTCTCACATCACAAGCACTAATCGATCATAAATATATCTAAAATTTATAATCTCGAACGATACTCGTCGTTAAAATTCACGTAATTCAGACACTTGTGTACCGTAGGACAATCTCAAGGTACTGAGGAGCACCGCCTCGGGCCTAGCTCTCGCGTCCGGGGAGGGTCCAGACGCGGAGCGGTTCGGGGAGGCTGGACGATACAGGGTGGCATGGACACAGGGGTATCTAAGAGAAAATTGGAAGATGTAATCTCAAAGGTTAAGCCGACGGCACAGACCATGAAATAATTAATGCCTTTATCAATACCTTATACCAGCATGGGTTATGACTTCATAATTTTCATATGAAAATATTTCGAAAATGGTGTGAAGTGTCAAGTTCCATCAAGAATACCTTTTTGGTGTAAAACTGAATGATGCTCAATATTTCTCAAAATTTTGCTCAATAAATCTAATATCAAAAAAGTTATGTTCGAAACAACTTGGTACGAACCTTGTAACTAGCCCCTCTATGAAAGTCAGACATCGAAGACATTCATTAGATGTATCAGCTTCCAAAATATATTCGTTTAAAATTTCATTACAATGTTGCCAGTAGTTTCAGCAAAATCGTAAAAAAATGTGTATATTCTTCTTCTATTTCAAATCCCTGTATCTTGAATGCGGATGGCACTAATCAGGCATTTACGGCATTGACCCTGAGTTGCAGGAACGTCCATTAAATTTAATGCTGCCTCAATTCTCCATTAAACGGAGTATCCATGGCTACCGTCTATGGATATTCCTTTTAAGGGAGAATTAAGGCAGCATTAAATTTTAATGGACGTTCCTGCAACTCAGTGTTAGTCTTATAAAAATATATACAGGGTGTACCAAGTTCGACGGCCTATTAGGCGTTTTTGGAGAACTAGACCTATTTGAAATATGAAAATTGGGATTATGATATTGTTTGAATTATCTACCGTGCTAAAATATTCTTGGAGCCTGACCACTTTCAGTTATACAGGGAGCGAAAAAAAATTGAAAAAAATATTTTTTCTGTTTTTTTGTTTTCGAATTTGACAGAGTATGCAATTCTGAATACATTCGTACTCAAATCGTTGCATTCGTCGAAATACTTTCCAAAATATCGAGAAAAACCTTAAGAAAAAGAGAGAAAAGAGTATTCAGTATTATGTTTGTTATTCCTAATCTAGATACCTTAAGCACAAACCGTTTTCACATTTTTGAAGTCAAAGACTGTGGAAATATTGTACATTTTTAGAATTTTGAAAAACTCATCACAGGGTGTTCCAAATGTTGGGTCAAAAATTGGGATCAAGATTGGCCCTTAACTTTCGTTATGCTTTTTTGTTTTCGAATTTGACAGAGTATGCAATTCTGAATACATTCGTACTCAAATCGTTGCATTCGTCGAAATACTTTCCAAAATATCAAGAAAAACGTGCAGAAAAAAAGAGAAAAGAGTATTCGGTATTATGTTTGTTATTCCTAATCTAGATACCTTAAGCACAAACCGTTTTCACATTTTTGAAGTCGTAGACTGTGGAAATATTGTACATTT
The DNA here is from genome assembly GCA_038502775.1 of Hippodamia convergens. NCBI lineage: Eukaryota > Metazoa > Arthropoda > Insecta > Coleoptera > Coccinellidae > Hippodamia > Hippodamia convergens. The sequence goes on along the minus strand of JAVSIQ010000819.1, from coordinate 131,561 downwards.
TTAAAATTTCGAAAAACTCATCACAGGGTGTTCCAAATGTTGGGTCAAAAATTGGGATCAAAATTGGGCCATAACTTTCGTTTTTCAAATTAGAACCCTATTTTTTTATGATTGCGTTGGATTGTACGAAGAAAAATGATGATAATGTTCCAACATGTTAATGCTACTAAAATTGATAATTCTTGAGTTATTTGGGATTTTCTGATTTTATGTCTTACGTAGCGTCAAATTCATAAAATCTGTTTCATGTCAACTATGACCTTGGTCATAGAAGATGAATTATTCCAATAACTCACTAGTGACACACATTTGAATACATTCGTACTGAAATCTTTGCATTCGTAAAAATACTTTCCGAAATATCAAAAGAAAAAACTAAACAAAGAAGGTGGATAAGAGTATTTGGTATAATGTTTGCTACTTCTTATCTAGATATCTTAAGCACAAACCGTTTTCACGTTTTTGTAGTCGAAACCAGTGGAAATAGTTTATATATTTAGAATTTTGATAAACTCGTCACAGGGTGTTCCAAATGTTCGGTCAAAAATTGGGATCAAGATTGACCTATAACTTTCGTTTTTCAAATTAGAACCCTATTTTTTTATGATTGCGTTGGATTCTGCGAAGAAAAATGATGATAAAGTTTCATCACGTTGATACTCCTTAAATTAATAATTCTTGAGTTATTTAGTATTGTCTGATTCCATGTCGTACGTTGCGTCAAATGCATAAAATCTGTTTCATAACAACAATGATGAATGAATTTTAAAAAAAGGTGTGTCACTAGTGAGTTATTGGAATAATTCATCTTCTATGACCAAGGTCATAGTTGACATGAAACAACCCTTTAAAACCTCTCTTATTATATATATATATATATATATATATATATATATATATATATATATATATATTAGACTGTTTCAAAAAAATCGACATTTTTTGTTTTCACGAAACCCCCCCCTAATTATCTTCCGGGGATCGAAAAGAGACCTCTATGAAAATATCAGCTTCAAATAATAATATTTAGAGGTCGCTCATCAATTATTTCTATTTTCCCTACTAATAGCAGGGAAAAAATTTCATTTTTCAATAAAAAATTCCTAGAGCAGAAACCAATAGACGGATTTCATTGTGTGATACATTTTCGTGTAGACAATCAGATACTCTACAAAAATGTCCCTTACGATATTTCAATAAAACGGCCGCATCGAAAGTTATTCATTTCGATGCTAATATTGAGGTATTTTTGAAGAAAAAAATTATTCAAAAAAATCGATTCCGTTTGTTTTCACGAAACTCTATTTCCAATTATCTTCAGGGTATCCAAGAAAAGCGTCTGTCAAGATATTAGCTTTGAATATTAATATTTAGAGGTCGCTCAGCGATGATTTCTATTTCCGCTATTGATATCAGGAAAAAATTTTCCTTTTTCAATAAAAAACTTTCCATTCACGAACCAATTGACGGATTTCACTGTGTAATACATTTTCCTGTAGGGAACTAGATGCTCTACGAAAATGTCTCATACGATATCTCGATAAAACCGCTCGTTCAAAAGTTATTCGAACTTTTTCTTCAAAAATACCTCTATATTAATACCTTATATTGAGTTATTTTGGAAAAAAAAGTTCAAATAACTTTTGAGCGAGTGGTTTTATCGAGATATCGTATGGAACATTTTCGTAGAGTATCTAGTTCTTTACACTAAAATGTATCATACAGTGGAATCCGTCTATTGGTTCGTGAACAAAAAATTTTTTATTGAAAAAGGAATTTTTTTCCTGCCATCATCAGCGAAAATGGAAACCATCGATGAGCGACCTCTAAATATTAATATTTAAAGCTAAAATTTTCACAGACGCCTTTTGTCGATGCCCTGAAGATGATTAGAAGGCGGGTTGCGTGAAAACAAGTAAAGTCGATTTTTTTGAATATTTTTTTTCTTCAAAAATACCTCAATATTAGCATCGAATCGAATAACTTTTGAAGAGGCCGTTTTATCGAAATATCGTAAGGGACATATTTGTAGTGTATCTGATTGCCTACACGAAAATGTGTCACACAAAGAAATCCGTCAATTGGTTTGTGTTCTAGGAATTTTTTATTGAAAAAAGAAATTTTTCCCCTGCTATTAGTAGGCAAAATAGAAATAATTGATGAGCGACCTCTAAATGTTATTATTTGGAGCTGATATTTTCACAAAGGTCTTTTTTCGATACCCTGAAGCTAATTAGGGGGGGGTTTCGTGAAAACAAAAAAAGTCGATTTTTTTGAATCAGTCTAATATATATATATTAGACTGTTTCAAAAAAATCGACATTTTTTGTTTTCACGAAACCCCCCCTAATTATTTTCCGGGTATCGAAAAGAGACCTCTATGAAAATATCAGATCTAGATAATAATATTTAGAGGTCGCTCATCAATTATTTCTATTTTCCCTACTAATAGCAGGGAAAAAATTTCTTTTTTTAATAAAAAATTCCTAGAGCAGAAACCAATAGACGGATTTCATTGTGTAATACATTTTCGTGTAGACAATCAGATACTCTACAAAAATGACCCTTACGATATTTCGGTAAAACGGCCCCATCAAAAGTTATTCGATTCGATGCTAATATCGAGGTATTTTTGAAGAAAAAAATTATTCAAAAAAATCGATTCTGTTTGTTTTCACGAAACTTTATTTCTAATCATCTTCAGGGTATCGAAAAAAGGCGTCTGTGAAGATATTAGCTTTGAATATTAATATTTAGAGGTCGCTCAGCGATGATTTCTATTTCCGCTGTTGAAAGCAGGAAAAAATTTTCTTTTTTCAATAAAAAATTTTTTCTTCACGAACTAATTGACGGATTCCACTGTGTGATACATTTTCGTGTAGGGAACTAAATGCTCTACGAAAATATCTCATACGATATTTCGATAAAACCGCTCGTTCAAAGGTTATTCGAACTTTTTCTTCAAAAATACCTCTATATTAATACTTTATATTGAGGTATTTTGAAAAAAAAATTCAAATAAGTGGTTTTATCGAGATATCGTATTGAACATTTTCGTAGAGTATCTAGTTCCCTACACCAAAATGTATTATACAGCGGAATCCGTCTATTGGTCCGTGAACAAAAAATTTTTTATTGAAAAAAGAGTTTTTTTCCTGCCATCAGCAGCGAAAATAGAAACTATCGATGAGCGACCTCTAAATATTAATATTCAAAGCTAATATTTTCACAGACGGCTTCTGTCTATGCCCTGAAGATGATTAGAAGGCGGGTTGCGTGAAAACAAGTAAAGTCGATTTTTTTGAATGATTTTTTTCTTCAAAAATACCTCAATATTAGCATCGAATCGAGTAACTTTTGAAGCGGCCGTTTTATCGAAATATCGTAGGGGACATATTTGTAGAGTATCTGATTGCCTACACGAAAATGTATCACACAAAGAAATCCGCCTATTGGTTTGTGTTCTAGGAATTTTTTATTGAAAAAAGAAATTTTTCCCCTGCTATTAGTAGGCAAAATAGAAATAATTGATGAGCGACCTCTAAATGTTATTATTTTGAGCTGATATTTTCGCAAAGGTCTTTTTTCGATATCCTGAAGATAATTAGGGGGGGGTTTCGTGAAAACAAAAAAAGTCGATTTTTTTGAATCAGTCTAATATATATATATATACTAAATATAAATAATGGGAATAGCAGCAGAGTTTAAATTATACTCTTTCTTCTCAACTCGAGCTTTCGAGAATATATTTTCTCTTCGTCAGGAGAACTACAATATGAATAAAGTGATGGAAAAAACATATAAATATCTGAGAAGATTTCAACTTACGAAATTGAGGATTAATATTCAGTTGTTCGCTAACATAATACATCAAGTAATTTCAAAAATAAATATGGAGAGATGAAAAGCTAAATACAATTTGGATTATGAACGTCGAATTGACATAATTTAAACTCTGCTGCTATTCCCATTATTTATATTTAGTATTAATAACAATTCAGCAAATAAGAAAGGATATTTTTATATATATATATATATATATATATATATATATATATATATATATATATATACATCCTACTATCCTTAGCTCCTCCGTCTGAATCGCAGACATAGGTCCTCCACGAGATGGAAGGCGTATAATAAAAATTTGGTCAAAGTATATTACCTAATTGAATGTCCTCATTACTTATTCGACAAAATATTCTTGAATTTTTTTTTTCTTTTTCTTCAGAATTCCGTACTTAGGTCCACCGTTCAAACTATAGTATTTAGGTCAACCTTGAGTATACTTCTATATCTAATTTACCGACTGTTGGTCCTCCGCAAGGGTAATATTATCCACTTCGAAGTACCTAGGTCATCCGGCACCGTTGCCACAATGTCATCAATATGATATAGTCCTAGCGAACGACTTGGCGCTTTTGTCATATAATAGGTATCGATGGATCCGTCCGTTCCGCCCTGATGTGAATTATTCATATTCGTTAAGTTATGGTGTTTCTTTGAAGAAATAAAATTGCTGAGTACCTTCAATCATATAATTTTTTTTTCGATTCTAAATCTTGATCAACATCTCTATTAACAAAGGCTTATCATTTCGGAATGTGTCGTATTGAAATGTCCGTAATTATATTTAAATGGTTAACGATGCTATATTTTTTTGAGGTTTCCTGTAAATAGGTCAGACTGATTTTGGGGTTAGATTGTTCAAAAAATACGGCTGATTTATTAGTCCATTTATAAAGGGAAATGTAATGTCTTCGATAAATAACGACATATGTTTCCCATCTCTTTATTCGTTGACGAACTAATACAGAATGAATTCTTAGAAGTTACCGAAAAAACACATATGACATATGATAACAACATAAAGCGTATTTCACATTCTAAACAAATAAAGGTAACATTCTATTACATTTTATAGTTCATACATCACATATCTTCCCCCCAAAATTTTCAACACAGCGAAAATCCACGAAACCCAAAAGAACCATAGATTATAAAAAAAAACTCAAAAACAAAATCTATCTGGTTTTCTCCTGATTCTTTTAGATTTAACATTAATACCCTTTTCCTGTTCCTTTGAATCAGGAGATTTGAAAAACTCATCCAATCTTAGATCCTCTATGCTACTTTTATCTGAAACATTTTCTTTTATATTTTCTTCCATACAGACATTACCAAAATCTAATATTTGATTTAGATGCCGGTGCCAATATTTGCTCAGTTCTGGTATGTAAATTAAATAAGTTCGCGGTCCTATTTTCTCCTTAATTATTCCCTTGATCCATTTTGACTTAAGTCCACGAAAATCTCTCACAAGAACTATTTCATTTATACTGTATTCCCTATTTCTAGTGCCCTTATAATATTCTTTATATAAATTTTGCTTTCGTTCAATATTTTTAATAATTTCGACATCTACCTTCTTATTTTCATTAGTGGGAGGTAAGAGTAAATCAAGCGAATGCCGCAATCTTCTACCAAATAAAAGTTCAGCAGGAGACTTACCAGTGGTACAATGCGGAAAACATCTATAATCGAACAGAAAATTTTCTAAAAAAGAACTCAAATTGCTGTCTCCCATTTTACCTTCTAGAGCTTTCAATAGTGACATCTTAATACTTCTAACTGAGTTTTCAGCCTGCCCATTAGTTGCAGGATGATACGGAGGTCCCTGTTTCAATTTAATTCCATTTCGATTCAAGTATTCTGTGAACTCCCGAGATGAAAAATAGGTTGCATTATCTGATACCAATGTTAGAGGAAAACCAAATCTGGCAAATATGCTTCGTAAAAGTTTTATAGTTATGTGACTGCTTGGATTTCCAACTATAAAGGATTCGACCCATTTCGAATATGAATCTACCAAAACAAATATGTTTTTCCCCTGAAATGGACCCAAATAATCGACATGGACACGTTCCCATGGGCCGTTTGGACATTTCCATACTTCAAGGGTTGCCTTTGGTGGCGCATTTCTATATTTCAAACATGCATCACATGATTTTACCGAATTTTGTATATCATTATTCAATCCTGGCCACCAAACATACGAACGTGCAATACCCTTCGTTTTTACTATCCCCATGTGAGACTTATGCAACAGTTTCAATACCATTCCTTGTAATTTTTCTGGGACTACAACTCTATTTCCGTGCATTAAACAATCGTTAACAATGTTCAAATAGTTTCTATTAAAATAAAAAAATTTCAAATCCGATGATATTTTGTTCGGCCAGCCGTTCTTTGTAAAAAAAATTACCTTACGTAAAAGCGCATCATTTAACGTGTGCTTCGATATTAAATCAAAATCGATGGGTATCTCCCTATTGTTTTGGAGGAAACTCATTAATAAAATATTATTTTTATCGCTATCATCTTCCTTTTCAACTGGCAATCGTGAAAGGCAATCTGCTAAATTTTCTTTGGACTTCGTGAATTTTATTTCATATTGAAAATTTGATAATATGAGCGCCCAGCGTTGAAGTCGATTTGCTGCATAAACTGGTATTCCCTTTTTGGGACCAAAAATGGTTACCAAAGGTTTGTGATCAGTATGTAATATGAATTTTTTACAATAAAGGTACTGAATAAATTTTTTTACACCAAAAATGATTGCAGCAGCTTCCTTTTCAATCTGCGAATATTTCAACTCACTTTGTGATAGAGTCCTAGAAGCGTATGCTATCGGTCTAAAACTACCTTCAATGACATGCATTATGACTGCTCCCAAACCATATTGAGAAGCATCAACAAATAAATGTACAGGTTGTTGACTATTGAAGTGAACTAGAATGGTGTCTGAACCAAGAACTCTTTTTACAGTCTCAAAACTATGTAAACAGTCAGTATCAAACTTCCATGAACTATTCTTCTGTAATAATTTATAAAGTGGCTTGAGTAATGATGAAGCATTTGGTATGAAACGGTTATAATAATTGACCATTCCTAAAAAGGACTTCAATTGCGTCACATTTTGAGGATATGGCACTTTCAGAATGGCATTAATTTTTTCTTTACTTTTGTGCAAACCGTTTCTATCTATAATGTATCCAACATATTCGACACTAGGTTTGAAAAAATCACATTTACTTTTCTCAACTGTTAAACCACACTCGGACATTTTATTGAGAACACCTCGAACTTTGTCGATGTGTTCTTTAATATCTTTACTGGAAATTAATACATCGTCTTGAAAACATGTAACGCCCTCAAATCCTAAAAGCACTTTTTCCATAATTTTTTGAAATTTTGAAGGACCGGAATGAATGCCAAACGGTAATCTGTTATAAAAAAACAAACCCTTATGAGTACTGATGGTAGTGAGTTTTTTACTTTCATCGTCTAATTCGACCTGCTGAAATGCTCTAGACAAATCTATTTTAGTGAAAATAGTACCACCCTGCAATTTTGTGAACAGCTCTTCTATTTTGGGTAAAGGAAATTTATCAATCTCTAAATTTGGATTTAAAGTTACGCTATAGTCTCCACATATTCTAACAGAACCGTTACTTTTCAACACGGGCACAATGGGGGTACCATAATCGCTATAATCGACAGGTGTTAGTATATTTTCCTTAACTAATCTATCGATCTCATTTTCCACTTTTTCTTTCAGGGCAAAAGCTATTGGTCTAGGTTTAAAAAATTTCGGTATAGAACCTTCTTTAAGTTTCAAATGAATTTTTCCTTTTTTAAATAATCCCAGTTTATCTGTAAAAACATTCGGAAATTCTCTATGAAAATTTTCGATATATATCCGGTTATCTGAAATTTCCATCTTATTTATGCTTAAAGAAAATTTGTTGAGAAAATCTCGACCTAAAAGGGGTGGTCCTCCATTTTCTATAATATACAGAAACAAATTTTCCAACCTACCCCTGTATCCAATACAAACATCGATTTTCCCCAAAGGATGAATTTTCTTGCCGTCATAAGTTTGAAATATTTCGGTACATGAAAGTAACGGTAGGCCTGAAAAAAAATCCCCTCTAAATCTCTCAGAAATGACAGACGCACCGGCACCGGTATCTAACTCAAACTTCACAGGAATATTATTAACAAATACATCAATAAAAATAGGATCTACATTCGAAATGTTCAAGTGAAAAAGTTGATTTTCCAGGTCGTTATCAATGTCAAAATTCTTTGATCGATCATGTGATTGCGGTGTATTATCCTCCAGATTCAAAAAATGATTCTTAGCTGTATTTACTTTTGAACATTTTTTTGCTAAATGACCTTTAATTCCACATAGATTGCAAATGAAATTTCGATACCTGCATAAACCATAGTGAACTTTACCGCACACAACACATTCTGTCGTCCGTTTCCTCTCGAAAGGTTCACTTTCATTACCATGCTTCGAATTTTTCTGAGGAAATTCAGATCCAACTTTCGTCTTCGAATAGTACATCTCCATCTCCTCCTTCTTCACATTTCCATACTCCATTTCAGTCTTGCTTGTAGCCTCTTTTCTGCATGCTACTTCAATTGCCATTTCAAAAGTGAGTTTTGTTTCATCTTCTTCGAACAGCCTGTCCAATATAGAACCTTTTTCAAACCCCATTATGAATTTATCTCTCAAAATTGTAGATAACTCGGTCGTTTTGAAATTGCATCTGGAAGCTAGTTGTCTTACACGAGCAGCCCATTCTTGAACTGATTCCTCTTTGGCTTTCGAACAATTGTAGAATTTTTGTCGTTCAGGAAAAACTAATTTCGCTGGAGCGAAGTATACATCGAAATACTTCAGTAAATCATTGAATTCTTTATTTTGTGGGGTATCCGGTATACACAAACTGTTCAAAAGCTGAAAACTGCTTTCGCTGCAGCAGTTTAGAAAAATGGCCCTTTTTATTCCGGGATCGGTTATGTTGTTCGCTGCGAAGTAGTTCGTTAGCTGCACTTTGTAGATTGTCCAGTCCGAAACACTAACATTAAACTCTCTTAAATGACCTATACCTGCCATTTTAAAACACTGCTTCAGTAAAGAATATTTCAGTTAACATTCATAAAACACATATTTTTCAAACTATCGACAACGTTATCCTCGTCGCCACTGTAATGTCTTCGATAAATAACGACATATGTTTCCCATCTCTTTATTCGTTGACGAACTAATACAGAATGAATTCTTAGAAGTTACCGAAAAAACACATATGACATATGATAACAACATAAAGCGTATTTCACATTCTAAACAAATAAAGGTAACATTCTATTACATTTTATAGTTCATACATCACAGGAAACTTGGTATATTTGGGCTTAGATTTTATGAGGTGAGTCAGCTACTCATACAATGTGTCCCTCTAGTGGCATATCGGTCGCTATCTGCGTTACGGCAAATTTTTTTTTCGAAGTAGACATGTATTTACCCTAGAATGGCGCCACCAAAAAAAATTTTGCGTATCCTACAACAGACTTGATATTTATAAATGGAAAAGTCCATCAGATTTTGTTTTTTTATTACAGAGCTGTATTATCTATTGATTTATTTGTACCTTGGTTTTTCTTGGGTAACTGGGTAATCTACAAGAGCTCATTTAATTGGAAAGTTCGGAGGAATTAGTTGTCGCCATTGAAAGAGTCTTCCGGGCTTTCCGGCCTTGGTCTATCAGAAATTATCCCACCTAACGTTTCGCCCACATCTGCGGCAGGCATCTTCAGAGAATTCTTAGGGCCATTTGCACCGCTTTGGCTCAGATTCGAAAAATCATTTCAGCTTCTGTTTTATAGGTAGTCTAGCATAGTCAAATAACACTTTGAATCTGAGCCAAGAAGATGCGAATGGCTCTTAGTCCAAGATTATAACTCGAATGCTTAATTACTGACTCTGAGTCAGGTTTTCACTATCAGGAACTATGACATCAAGAAAGTCTTCCAGGCATATTAGTCGTGGTCTATGATGAATTGTTTCTTAATATATTTCGCCCACATCTGCGGTAGGCATCTTGAGGGAATTCTGGGTCTGAGATTGTGATTCGATTGCTGAACTACGGGTACTGACTCAGAGTCAGTAACTCAACATTCGGGTTACAATCTCAGACCAAGAATCCTCTGAAGATGCCTACCGAACCGATGATCAGGCAAAACATTAAGGTGCGTACAAACATGCCCCGAACATCGTTTTTGAATTGTTTCCCTCGAATCAAACCAGCCCCGAATTCAAATTAGAATATCCGTAAAATTATTTAAGTTGTGCAGATATTTGGGGGCACGGTAGTTGCATCATGAATTACACGTAGCAAGAAAGAATTAGAATACTTTATTGCATGGGTGGAGCACAAGGAAAAGGACAGTATTCTGGCATTAAGAATTGATGCTCGGCAGTATTCAGATAGAAGTCTGCAGGTCGAGCTTCTGAAAGATTGAGTTCTGAAGATTGAATCGCAGTATTTAATAACTGCCCCAATTTTGAGCTCGACAATATGGTGGTCAGATTTCGATGATTTACCTACTACTACACCTCCTAAATTAATAGAGATAGAAAACACTAGACTACATGTCATGTTCCCTTTTTGAATGAACATAAATTGCGCAAGTCGCTACAGTGTCTAGTTTCCAGCTTAGCACTTTCGCAGTATTGCAACTACGACCTCGAAATGAAAACATCAAAGGCACTTCTTTTCATACCGGTGCTATCGAAATTTCAGTTCCACTCAAAATTTTATAGGAATTACAAAAACTTCAAATGGAAACCATAAACAATAGTGTATTTTCCATTAGACTTTTCTTAGACAATTTCAGAAATAAGTATTATGAAATACTTCCGATTTTATTATTAGTCAAAAATTTCGAAGAAACCCTTTTCGGTCAACTAATTCAAGTAGGCTCTCATCTCTCACCACTTTCCGTGGAAACTGCGATTAAACATCTCTGTTTTCGAACACTGTTCATAGAAAAAGGAAGAGTTTCCATAAACACACCTCGGGTTGGCATGATAAAATATAACTATTACTAATATTTTATTTTCTTAATCAATTTGACAGCTGATAATTGTGAAATATTAAGTCTCTCAGTTAAAAATATGTTAATCCAAATCAAAACCTTCTTTGATTTTTTTAAACGAAAATTTTTTTTCCGAATTTTCGATATATAAACTAGGAAAAATGTAATTTCTCTAAAAACTTTCCCTGGATGAATTTATTTCGAGACTTTATTCACTATTGTGAATACACTATTGTGAAGAAGTTATATCGAATAATGAAAATTGGCCCAATACCAAAATCACACTGCAGCACGAATGTTATGGTACTCTAAAAAAACATAACATGTGGATTAGTAGATTTGTCTTCTAATTAAGGATATGGCTTACTAAATCATCGAAATTTTATCACCCTGTACTTTCAGTCATCTTAAAAAAATAATCAATAAAAAATTCAAAATCTCACTCGAAAGCTTCACAAATAAAATACTGGCTACGTCCTTGACATGAGATAAGATATGAGGTGAACTTTTTTTAATAATTCATGATGTCATTAAAATATCATATTCAGAGTAGGTATGGATAAAGTAAGAAACAAATTAATTGAACCGATTTTGAATGGTTTCAAGCGAAGCGGTCGCACTGGTCAATTTTAGTTTTCAGTAAACCACTTGGAATACAATTTTCACTCCTGGCGTCATATAAAGTGACGTCATAATTGTTTCGAGATTACTGACGACCCAATTATTGTAACTGCACCTTCAGAGTTGAGCTCATAACTTTTTTTCTTGACAATAACACATTTAGTGTTAGAAATTAAAATGAAACCTCAATGGAAGAAAATCTCCATTGAACCTGAACACCAAACAAAATTCGGCGCAAATCTCTGCTAGTTGTAGCAGATGATACAAACCAATTATTAAAATATTGAATTATACATTTTCTCAAACCGGACTCTGAAACTTATAAAATTAAGAAACTGAAAATGCTCTGATGTAGAAGGAAAAAACACCTTTTGGAAATTTCAATAACTTGAATAAAAAATCAATCGGAGGATACCAGTTGAACATTCGCTATAATTTTAAAATTATATAATATGAAACTGTTCCCAACATCTTCAAATGAGTTTTGGAATTTCTACATCTATAAAATTTTGTGGATTTTTCTCCGTCCTGTATTTACCGTTTTTTCCTGCTTCTCGAGAGTTTCTCATCACTATTAAATTGAAACTCGTTGAAGCCTTCTTGAGGATAAACAATTGTCGTTCTTCTTTTGCAATCTTTTTTGTCATAATTGAGTCGTTCTTTTATATTAATTTTAATATTCATTAGTAGGCATTCAATTCAATAATGAGAACATACACTATATCAAATATTTCAGTGGTGAACACAACGATGAAAACCCACCGTTTGGTACGATTTGCTTTTTCATAACTATTTGCTGAGAAAAAAACCAAAACACCAAAAAACTCCCAATGGATATCGAAATATTTACATTTTCACGAATATTTTTCGAGTATTACAGAGTAGTTTTCGGTGGTGCGAGTATATTCATATCGTGACAAGTTTCCTCGTCTATCGTTTAACAATCTTCGTGAGAGTGACATAGTAATAGGCTGTTCATATTTCTATTCATCTATTTGATTGTATTTGATGGGATATTTCATATATCATTTTTAATAAAATCATTAAAAAAAATGAGCATTTTGAGAAATCTAAATTCATAAAGTAGTAGGTACACATCTCAAATCGAAGAAATATCGAGTAGCTACTTCTGTTGCGAACTCTACCCATGCACAGAGCAGCCGAATAGGAGATATCGTAAATCCTGATTTCATTCGGCATTCCATTCAACAGTCACAGTTTATGCGATGTTGCCAGGATTTCGGAGGACTTATCCACCGTAAGATCGTTTTGACGTATAATCGGAGGACCGATACACTGTAGAATGGAATTTGTATATACTCCAAAAGTATACGCCGCCGTGAGCGCCATCACTAGAAGAGTTGGATGAAGGCTGAACTAAAATATACAAAAATGGCAAAATTCACGATTTCAGTCCTCCATCTGAAAATTTTATGGTGGACTCAGGGTCATGTTTCCAATCGTTCAGCATGAAATGCCTTAGGTCCTCCATATACGGTAGACCCATCGACCCCGGAGGACCTATAGTATGAAAATACGCTGTTATCGGAGGACTTAAATATAGTGGGATATATATATATATATATATATATATATATATATATATATACAGGGTGAGTCGGGAGGAACGGATCAAACTTCAGATGTGTATTCTGCAGGTCGAAATAAATTAAAAAAACTCATATGTTATCCGATTCTCATTTGTTTTCAAACTATAGGGAAATTTGAATATTTCAAATAAATAATTTTTTTTTAGTTTATCGCTTCTTATCACAAATGCTGTAGGTGCTGATTTATTGTTTTTGCGAAATGAGTTAATAGCATCACTGGAGGACGTTCTTTTAAACATCCGAATGAAAATGTATTATCAGCACGATGGAGCTCCCGCACATTTCGCCCGTCAGGTCAAGCAATATTTAGATCAAGAGTTTCCCGGACAATGGATTGGTTGCGGTGGTCCTATTAGTTGGCCTCCAAAATGTCCAGACCTCACACCAGTGGACTATTGTTTGTGAGGCTGGTTCAAGAACGAGGTATACAAAGTAAAAATTAACACTCGGGATGCCCTAATTCGACGCACTAGAAATGCGGCATTGCTTATTAAAGAAAGACACGAATCAATCAGAAGAGCAACGAGAGCCCATCGCAGATGAAGTTGAATGTGTTTGGAAGTTAATGGCGGGATTTTTGAGCATTTATTAAAATAATGCTATAAATAAAACCATCTTAATGTAGAAAATGTTGTTTTTTTATAATGACGCTATAGTTTGAAAACAAATGAAAATCAGATAACAACATATGAGTTTTTTGAAATTATTTCGACCTGCAGAATACACACCTGAAATTTGGTCCGTTCCTCCCGACTCACCCTGTATATATATATATATATATATATATATATATAATTTTTTTCTTTAAAAATTTCTCAATATTAGCATCGAATCGAATAACTTTTGAATAGGCCGTTTTATCGAGATATCGTAAGGGACATATTTGTAGTGTATCTGATTGCCTACACGAAAATGTATCATACAAAGAAATCCGTCAATTGGTTTGTGTTCTAGGAATTTTTTATTGAAAAAAGAAATTTTTTCCCTGCTATTAGTAGGCAAAATAGAAATAAATGATGAGCGACCTCTAAATGTTATTATTTGGAGCTGATATTTTCACCGAGGTCTTTTTTCGATACCCTGAAGATAATTAGGGGGGGGGGTTTCGTGAAAACAAAAAAAGTCGATTTTTTTGAATCAGTCTAATATATATAATATATAAATTGATTTTTATAGTGGGTTGGCAGCAGATGATAAATTAAACTCTTTTTTCTTTCTCAAGTTTTCGAGACTTTATTGTCTCTTCCTCAGGAGAACAAAAATCAATAGATATAACATCACATGGTAAAAAATATAAAATACTACTTACGAAATTGAGATTTCAATCTAAGATATTTTAAATCATGAATGGAGACATAAAACACAAGGGAAGAAAATTATCGAAAGAATCCTTGACTTTTGTCAGGAACTTAAAATGTCGATTTTTTTATTATGACTAGGTGAAAGTGACAGACAAACTTCTCCCATTATATTAATCAGGTGGTTTATTCTTTATGGAATCAATGTCTATTAGGTATAAATAAATCAAACTGAGTCCAGAAATATCTTTTTCAGAGTTGATTGCATTTTCGTTTCTTACCATTTTAAGGAATGTTCTTTTTTTCATGTTTAACATTTTCGAAGTCAATTCATATTCACAATTCAGCAACGATTTTCTACATATATATATATATACATATATATATATATATATATATATATATATATATATATATATATATATATATATATATATATATACAGGGTGTACCAAGTTCGACGGCCTATTAGGCGTTTCTGGAGAACTAGACTTATTTGAAATCTGAAAATTGGGATTATGATATTGTTTGACATAATCTACCGAGCTAAAATATTCTTGGAGCCTGACCACTTTCAGTTATACAGGGAGCGAAAAAAAAATTTTCAAAATTTTATTTTTCTGTTTTTTTCTTTTCGAATTTGATAGAGTATGCAATTCTGAATACATTCGTGTTCGAATCGTTGCATTCGTCGAAATACTTTCAAAAATATCGAGAAAAATCTGAAGAAAAAGAGAGAAAAGGGTATTCGGTATTATGTTTGTTATTCCTAATCTACATATCTTAAGCACAAACCGTTTTCACATTTTTGAAGTCAAATACTGTGGAAATATTGTACATTTTTAAAATTTTGAAAAACTCATCACAGGGTGTTCCAAATAATGGGTCAAAAATTGGGATCAAGATTGGCCCATAACTTTCGTTTTTCAAAATAGAACCCTATTTTTTTATGATTGCGTTGGATTGTATGAAGAAAAATGATGATAGTGTTCTAACATGTTAATGCTCCTAAAATTGATAATTCTTGAGTTATTTAGGATTTTCTGAATGTATGTGGTACGTAGCGTCAAATTCATTTAATCTGTTTCATTTCAACTATGACCTGGGTCATAGAAGATGAATTATTCCACTAATGATACACACTTGAATACATCCGTACTGAAATCGTTGCATTCGTCAAAATACTTTCCGAAATATAAAAAAAAACTGAACAAAAAAAGGTAGATAAGAGTATTCGGTATAAGTTTGCTATTTCTCATCTAGATATCTTGACCACAAACCGTTTTCACGTTTTTGTAGTCGAAGACAATGGAAATATTTTACATATTTAGAATTTTGAAAAACTCGTCACAGGGTGTTCTAAATGTTCGGTCAAAAATTGGGATCAAGATTGGCCCATATCTTTCGTTTTACAAATTAGAACCCTATTTTTTTATGATTGCGTTGGATTCTGCGAAGAAATATGATGATAATGTTCTATTATGTTGATACTTCTAAAATTAATATTTCTTGAGTTATTTAGCATTTTCTGATTCCATGTCGTACATCTGTTCCATAACAACAATGATGAATGAATTGAACAAAAAGGTGTGTCACTAGTGAGTTATTGAAATAATTTATCTTCTATGACCAAGGTCATAGTTGATATGAAACAGATTTAATGAATTTGAAGCTACGTACGACATAAAATCAGAAAATCCTAAATAACTTAAGAATTATCAATTTTATTAGCATGAACATGTTAAAACATTATCATAATTTTTCTTTGTACAATCCAACGCAATCATAAAAAAATAGGGTTCTAATTTGAAAAACGAAAGTTATGGGCCAATCTTGATCCCAATTTTTGACCCAATATTTGGAACACCCTGTGATGAGTTTTTCAAAATTCTAGAAATGTACAATATTTCCA
Source organism: Hippodamia convergens (assembly GCA_038502775.1). NCBI lineage: Eukaryota > Metazoa > Arthropoda > Insecta > Coleoptera > Coccinellidae > Hippodamia > Hippodamia convergens. Next base: position 115,161 of record JAVSIQ010000819.1, on the reverse strand, counting down.
CATTCTTCGACTTCAAGAATGTGAAAACGGTTCATGCTTCAGATATCTAGATTAGGAATAACAAACATAATACCGAATACTCTTTTCTCTCTTTTTCTTCAGGTTTTTCTCGATATTTTTGAAAGTATTTCGACGAATGCAACGATTTGAGTACGAATGTATTCAGAATTGCATACTCTATCAAATTAAAAAAAAAAAAAACAGAAAAATAAAATTTTGAAAATTTTTTTTTCTCTCCCTGTATAACTAAAAGTGGTCAGGCTCCAAGAATATTTTAGCTCGGTAGATAATGTCAAACAATATCATAATCCCAATTTTCAGATTTCAAATAAGTCTAGTTCTCCAGAAACGCCTAATAGGCCGTCGAACTTGGTACACCCTGTATATATATATATATATATATATATATATATATATATATGTGTTTCATCATAAACTGGACAAACTCATATGACGTATAGAGAACATCGGGAGAATCATTTTTTTCTTATGACATATTTCCCGTTTTCGAAGCATAAGGGAGATACACGGTGTTTAATGTCATTTTCGAGCGTTATTATATTGAGTGTGGTCGGTTATGTATAAGACTGGAAGTAATGGTTTCTTGTCATATCGTAGTATTTTTGGATGCTTCATTCAGAAATGGTGTAGAGCTCCGAAAAAAAAATTACAAAATGGCGGAAAACCTGCAATGTTCGTGATTTTTTTTTTTGGTTGCCAAATTGATTTTCATATCCTAAATAAGCACAATTTTTAAAGGATATCTGTGAAAAAATTTTTTCAAAAATCGAAACTTTTTTTTTACATGTCTACAGCGAAAAAAAAATTTCACTCGAAATTGATGAAATTTTTCACGATTGTACTTACTTTTATACCTAACACGAATATGAAAACAGAATCGAAAAATATCAAACGGTTTCGTTTTTACAGCCATTCAAATGTCCTGTTCGAATATCTGAAATAATAAAAAAACATGACACAGCTTGTGTTCTTAGGCCCATAATTTTTGAATTTGTATGTCGAAACATTCCAGATTGCAAAATGAATTAAAAAAAAATCAGTGAAACTTTATTGAGAGTTGAACTCCCTACTCTGAGTTAAGTACCTATTAAAATAAATGTGGAATCTGAATTGAGACTGTTCAAAGGTTTTTAATTTTCGTTGCCAAGCAATGGCAGCTCATAGAATTTGACAGAGTATTTGAATTTAACTGAATATAATAATGCAAGTATCTTGAAACCAATTTATGCAGTTTGAGTAGAAATTGGCGGTTAATACTTCCCAGATATTAATGGCATGACATTATTGCGGAAATTTCTACGAATAATTCCACAATTTCACGAACGCAACAAAAAAACCTATTAGTATAAAATTTATTCATAATTCGTTCTCAAAAATATTGCCATTTCTCCGGATACACTTTCTCGACCTTTTCGCCACACTATCCACCGCTGAACGAACCATTTCCGGGTTTCGGCGAATCTCTTCGGCGGCTGATTCGATTCTTTGAATCAGTTCTTCTCTCGAAGTCACTGGAGCTCGCTTATCATAAACAAGACTCTTCATATGACCCCAGAAATAAAAATCCATAGGTGTAAGATCTGGAGAACGAGGAGGCCATGCGACAGGTCCCAATCGGCCGATCCATCGGCGAGGGTATTGAGAGTCTAAAAATTCTCGTACACTCCTCACTGTGTGAGCAGGGCAACCATCATGCTGGTACCATATTCCTTAAAAGTGACTCAAAGGAATATCTTCCAATAGATCGGCAGAGTTTCCCTCAAAAATTGATTATAGCCATTTCTTTTCAAAACTCTCCATACAGTGGATTTACTCTTATTCACACTTGGATGATTTGCTAGAGTTCTCGTTGATACCATCGGATTTTCACTCACTAAATCCAGGATACGTTCTTCGTTATTTCGGATTGTTTCCTTCTTCTTGCGGTGAAGAATACCTTCTTCACGTAATTTACGCACTGTTTCTATGAAAGTTTTAAAATTAGGAACGTTTCGGCTTGGAAATCTGCGAGCGTAAATTTCCCTTGCTTTTCTCCCTGAGGCATTCGCTTCATAATAAGCCTGAACCATATCATTTTTTTCTAAAAGTGAATATTTCATTTTCGTTTGCTAACAAGTCGTTTCAATATACTCGAATTATTCAGTAAAATTCAAATAACCTGTCAAATTCTATCAGCTACTGTTGCTCGGCAACGAAAATTAATATACTCAGAACCTTAGAACAGACTCATATTTCACATTAATACTTAACTCAGAGTACGGAGTTCAACTCTCAATGAAGTTTCACTGATTTTTTTTAATTCATTTTGCAATCTGGAATGTTTCGACATACAAATTCAAAAATTATGGGCCTAAGAACACAAGCTGTGTCATGTTTTTTTATTATTTCAGATATTCGAACGGGACATTTGAATGGCTGTAAAAACGAAACCGTTTGATATTTTTCGATTCTGTTTTCATATTCGTGTTAGGTATAAAAGTAAGTACAATCGTGAAAAATTTCATCAATTTCGAGTGAAATTTTTTTTTCGCTGTAGACATGTAAAAAAAAAGTTGTGTTCGATTTTTGAAAAAATTTTTTCACAGATATCCTTTAAAAATTGTGCTTATTTAGGATATGAAAATCAATTTGGCTACCGAAAAAAAAAATCACGAACATTGCAGGTTTTCCGCCATTTTGTAATTTTTTTTTCGGAGCTCTACACCATTTCTGAATGAAGCATCCAAAAATACTACGATATGACAAGAAACCATTACTTCCAGTCTTATACATAACCGACCACACTCAATATAATAACGCTCGAAAATGACATTAAACACCGTGTATCTCCCTTATGCTTCGAAAACGGGAAATATGTCATAAGAAAAAAATGATTCTCCCGATGTTATATATATATATATATATATATATATATATATATATATATGTCTAAAGGTTATTTCCAAGACATTTATTTATATACTTTCGATACTTCCGGGACTTTTATGGATTTCCGAGACGGTCTTGGAAAATTTTTATATGCAACGGTTAGTTCCAAGACAGTCTTGGAAGTGTCGAGTCTTGGAAGTATCGAGTCTTGGAACTTGATGGTCTTTCATTTCGTAGAGTTATGAATTTTGTTTCGAAATGGAATGTTTAAATGGAAAATGAAGTAAATGTATCAATAGCAAAAACATTTCAATCGTGTTTGAAAGAAATATTTCCAATTCAGATTAATTTATTAGTTATTGAGAGTTAGTGAAGGGCTAGGTGGGTTTTAGATTTTGATTCTAATGAGCAGGTGTTTGGGAGTAGGAACCAAGATATGGATTATTGAGAAAAGACTAATTTTTTATTACAATATTACCCACAGATAGCTTTGTTATGGAAAAGTTTATTCTTCCCAAGCATGGACATTGGACAATATGATGATTAAAAATTTAAAAACAATACATAATGGTTCAGCGTTACGATGCTGAGGAAAAAAAGTTAAATAATCAATAGAGAGTCGACATGAATGTGAATTCCTGAAATGAAAAGTAAGATCAATATTGTAAAATATATCAAAATTTAATCGAGTATTCACCAGAAGGAAACTGATCCTGATCAAATAAATGGCTGGTTCGGTATACAAGAATTTAATAGAATCCAAATCAAATGACAATAGACTGGTTCTCCTGACTTAATCCAGATAGAGAGAAATAGGATAGAGGAGAGAAGACAGATCAAATCCAAAACTTCAGTTCAGAAATTGCGAAGAAAGATAATACGCTTGGTTCTTGTTTAGTTTTTAGTTAGTTCAGATATGAGGTTAGGAATTTGGAACATAGAATATGATTTATTAGTTTTTTCATGGAATTAACTTTGTTATTCATTATTCAATTTTTTAAATCAGTCTTCCGAACAAAATTTCAATTAATTCATTAGAATCCACCCGAAATTTTTCAAAATATTTTTTGGTTTCCTTTTCACTTTTTCAATTTTTAATTTTTTCATCCCGCTGTATGATTTGAAATAAGAACCTTTGACTCACTCGTTCATATTGGTAAAACGTTCATGCATATTTGTCCCAAGAGCTATTCATTGGTTTAATCGTATTCATTAATAATCTACAAGGAATTATCGAACTCGGAATTTAATCAAGTTTAATATATCAGGTTTGTACTTCAAAATCCATATAAAGTATAACTCTTTATTGATTTACATTCCTAGCTTTCGGCTCTTGGTTTGAGCCCTCTTCGGGGAAACTGAAAACAATATTTGGGCCATATTGATCTTAAATTATTGTCTTATAATAACTCACGATTAATGCGAGGTTTAGGAATGAACTGATTGTCCTTGGTCGACAGTATAAAACGAATAACAACGTATATAACAAATATTTAAAATAACAACAATTTCCAACACTGATGGTTTTATTCTCATCAGTTTGTTTTCGTTTAGATATGGAATTTTAAGCAGGGCGGCGTGATTATATGCGACTTAGTTGATCTCACTGATGAAAGTTACGATGTCAAACAATTCTGTCTGGCTAGGAAATTTCAATTTTCAGAATGTTCATGGATAAAAGACCTGATAGAATGGTTTTCGACTCGGACTACTCGTATTCATCAGTGAGTCCATTCCCTATTCTATAGTTTTACAATTCATAGGCACTTGAGCAGACCTTTGGACTTGATTCCCTAGGAAGAACAACTTTATATTATTATTTGTCGTTTTTCTTAAAGGATCAAGAGGACAAAACCTACAGGCCTAACTTCAGTAATTTTTCATTTTTATGGTAAAACTGGGTTATATTGTAACAACATCGCCATACCATGTATTTTTCAATTAAACTTTTTTTTGTTTTATATAGTGTCATCCTCACAAAATTTTTCGCGAATCTACACAAAATACCGAACATTACTACTGTAGTTGCTATAAGCCATGTGCCGTTGATGTCTTTGATCCGAGATATTCAGAATTTGTATATGGAAATGCTCGTGGTAATGAATACGCGATTATAAATTGATATAAATGTCTATCTTCGATGAGTAATCGAAAATTCAAGTACAATTCAACCTTCGAAAAACATGTACCTATACAAATCTTTTCGAAACTTTCCAATTCAGAGGTGATCATTCACCTGAAGAGTGTAAATGTTAGTACAGGAATAAGGACACGATTCCTATACCATAACAACCCAGTACTTCAACATGACGAAGATATTTCCCGAATCTAACAATTGCAGCTCTCTCGAAATTGGATGTTTATCTGCAAAATGAGAAGTTCTAATTTGGCAATTGTGTACGTTTCATCAGAATTGATCGTGATAGCCTAAATAATAATTCTGTATTTAATAGGTTCAATATCGTATGGATTTTATTTTTTTTATTTCGAAGAAATTATTCTTTCTTTTTAAAAATTCACGCTACAGATAGTAAGAAATTTAATAGAAATTATTTCCATCATATGCATGCAGGGGCGGCCTTAGCCATTGCGAGGCCCCGGGCGGGAAGTCTTCGCGAGGCCCTTTTTCCTTCGTGAAAAGTATGTGATGCGAAAGTAAGTCCGGCTGTTCTGTATAGGTTATTGTCATATTTTATAAAGATATAAAAGTTGAGTTTTAATTAAAATATAATAAAATAATATAACATATAAATATAATATAACTTTGGAAGATTTACAAAATTAGCAAATACAGAAATGATAAATTTAAAATTCATGTTTGCGGCTTTCCTATCACTGAAATCTTTAATTAAAGTATCATAATCGATCGAATGAGCTACATCATTTTCTATTGATAGAATAGCAAGGGCTGAAAGCCGATCTTGTGTCATCGAATTCATTAAATATGTTTTTATGATTTTAAGTCTAGAAAAACTCCTTTTAGCATCCTTTGTTTGCGAATAAATCATCTAGCGCCTAACAAGCTTTTCGCCGTTAATTAATATTTTCTTAATTCGTAATGGGGGTAATTAACCCTCCCCCAGGAAAATATTATCTTTCGAAAAATAAACTATACAATAATTACATAGGCACTCATCATGATAATTTTCTTGTCCTCAAATTAAAAAAAAAAAATTTCGGTTTCGAAGAGAAGACCATAAAAATAAAACTGATTATTTTTATGATCCAGATGAACAGAATAGAAAGTTTCTTGAGAAATGGTGCCATCTTGTATGCATATTCCTATTGGAAACAGTGGTTTTTTACGATTTTTTTATCGAAAATTTCTCTGCAAAATCCACCATATATGACTTTTCATGGGATTGTCCGAGCGATAGAGGAGCCACTAATTATGAGTTTGATTGAGGGCGTGAATTCCCAGTTGTATCAAGTCCTAAAGCTCAGAGCAGTTCGTGGTAGTGTTTTGCAACTTGGGATCTTTTGAGTATCCGATATACTGCTGAATGAAGTATTATGTATTGGATAAATTCATTGGATAGTTGGTATCCAAATTTATACTTACAAGAACCAGACTGAAAAGAACGGCTTGAGAAACTAACGAATTGAATTAATTTCTCAATTCAATGACAAGAAAAATTTCAATTTATTCGAAAAATGTGAATATGACCTCTAAATGTAAATGAAGAACCGAAAACAATGGAAGTTTTCTATCAGAAAAAATAGAATATAACAAAACTGAACCCAATATTTTTATCAATAATCACTAGGTTTGAAAAAAACAGATTTCGCTCTCCTCCTTCCGTAATTCTCTACAATGGAATGAATTCATTCATAAGGCGATAATTCAACGAATATTCCAAAGGGACCCCGAAAGAACGGTCAACGGGGCTATAAATATTTTATGAGGTTCCAACATCTGGGATAAGTAAACATTGTACCTGAAAACTTAGATAATTTTCACCCTAATTTTGTTGTGTGCATTCTTTCCTACCTACTGATCTGGTGGATCGGACATCTGGTGCCTCAATTACCCATTCGGACGTTCCAACAAAGCGCAATATTCAAAAACTACAAAATGGTTTCTCCAATTTTGTTCTGAATGAATGTATTGGTTAACTTACTTTTTTCGAATTTACCCTTATGTTCGAACCTTTATAAATAATTAGGGATCTAAGTAAATATCAGAATTTGCTCGGGTTGTTGCGCGAGGCCCCACCAAGGGCGAGGCCAAGGGCGATTGCACCGTTCGCCACCCCCTAGAGCCGCCACTGTATGCATGAGGTGATAAAACTGTATACCTTTATTCACAAAGGTTACCTATTATTTTATAGAGAAAAACAACTATGGATATGGATAACATATTTCTCTTAATGATGTCTCGAGTTCTAAGCTTTCAATGGGAATATTTTGGTTCAAGTTTCGAGAATATTCCTGATAGGTACTTGATGGAACAAGCAGAAAATAATATATGCAAAATACCGTTACTTCCAAGATTACAGAGTTGATGAAAAAACAATCGACTCAGCGACGAAATAATTAATATATACGAGTCATCATGATTTCCGAGACATTCATCCTTCGAGTTGAGAGAAATCATGTGAATTCTGCCTTGGATCTGCATTATTTCTGAGTATACAGTAATCCGCCAAATTAAATGAATTGTTTTCAGAGAATCAAATCAGCATGATTGGAATTAAACATCATTATCATTGTTATAATGGCAAATAATCAAACTTGAAAACTACCTTGAAATTCGCTAGTCTTCGAGTTATTCCATTCAAATCATGGCAGAATCATATGCAGAATCAAATGACATTAACGGCAATTTGGTATTTCATGTACAGGGGAGTGTTCATTCAAGCTGTTAGGAAAAATGAGAATCTGGTGACCCGGTCCACGTTATTATCTCCACAAGCTTTTAAATATTCATTATGTGTCTAGATGAAAAAAATTAAATTAAAAACCTACTGAAATGGCCTTATCTTGATATACTCAAGACAGAATATTCATGAGAGACTATGATATCATCATCATTACGACATGCGGATCATCATTACTTTCGAACACGAAATTTCAACACGATGGGATATATAATTCAGTAAATAGTATGAAACAGAAAAGAAATCTGGAAAAAAAACTTCAGGGCATTACTGAATAGATAGATTGAGGCTTTGAACATACCTCGAAAATTTTACATCCCGAAGGAACAACTTGAAAACTTGTAATTTTTAAAGTAGGCTATAGATTAGAGCAAAAAAACTCAATTCATAAATGAATAAATTGAGCAAATATCTCTCAGTATATTCAAATTTGAATGATCGTTTACCCAATATAAACGACTTCGCAATAAAAGCTTTCAATTCCACATCATATATTTGGACAAAATTCTCGAAAAAGTAACAAAACCGAGGTTCGAACCATTGACCACAACACGGAAATCGTGGATTAGCCATTCACGGAACATTATAGCCACTTAACCGGTTGAATTGAGAGACCAATAGCTTTTGTCCATAAGAATGAGTTTATAAGCATAAAATGATACCAAAATTTATCATCAGGATGTTGAAAATTGAAATATGGCTCTTCCAGTTTGATGATTTCAACAGATACCTATATAATTATTGAGATATGTCTACTAAATATTATATAAGCGTATAAAATTTGAAATCCATTACTCGTTTCAAAAATACTTAGTGCTCATAAATTATTTTTTCAATCATTTAATTATCCGATTTCTATGAAATTCTGCTTACATGTGCATAACGCTGATTTATATTCAGAATCTGAATTCCGTGTCGACCGGATAGGCAGTTTTATAAATTTCGAGAAATATGAGGGATATAATCCAGTGGTAATAACTAAAGGACTTCTTAACAGATTTCACCCGCTTACGTACTCGAATGAGACATTCAATATCCCTATTTATCCTGAAGAATTAAATTTTGTTCGTTCTGAGAATACCAATAAAACCATTATTGTTTTGAAAAACTGTTTATGGTACGATTCTGACGAAATTCGGGACAAACTTGTGCATCGCTGACTCAGTTCTGAATGTCAATTTCGATTTCGATCAGATTTTTAATTTCGGTGAATCCATCATTTCGAATCGATCAGTGATGTGGTTTCGAAAATATCAAAAAAGTAACGAAGAATTTGAACTGTGAATTACTCCGAAACACAAAGGTCAAATGACCACATAAAAATATATCCCCAAAATTCTCGGAAATAGAGGGTTTTCCGAATAATTGACAAAAAAATTTAAAGTTGTGAAAATATATCAATTTTGCGTAGATATTTTGAGAGCATACCTCATATATGATGGATTGAATCTATAAGCTACAGATGTAAAATCACAAAATCAAATATATGGTCTCAAATGTTGAGGACCAGAGTTTATCGGATTTCAAATAATCGAAATAAAATCAGAACAAGTAATTATTTTCAGAGTTTAATTTTTTTTTGAAGAAAGACACTTATATATGACAAATTAACACCCGAAACATATATGTAAAATGACCACATAAAAATATATACTGGAATGTCCCGGAAATATCAGGTTTCTCGAATATTTGAAAAAAAATTAAAAATAGTGAAGATATGTCAACGTTTCGTGAATATTCCGAGAACACACCTTTTAATGATCGATTGAATCTATAACAACAAATCTAAATTCACTTTATCTAATATATAGTCATAAATGTTGGGGACCATAGTTTATCGGCTTTCAAATAATCGAAATAAAATCGGAACAAGTAATTATGTTAAGAGTTTCTTTTTTTCGTTAGAGAAAGACAACTATATATGACAAATTCATAACAAAAACTCAAATGTAAAATGACCACATACAAATGTATACTGAAAAGTCCCGGAACTACAGGGTTTTTCGAATAATCGAAAAAAAGTGGAAAATACTCAAAAAATATCAATATTTCGTAGATCTTTCGAAAGCTTACCTTATATGTATATGATCGATTGAATCCATAAACAACAAATGTAAATTCACTATATCGAATATATGGCCACAAATGTTGGGGACCATAGTTTATCGGATTTCAAGTAATCGAAATAAAATCGGAAGAAGTAATTATTTTGAGAGTTTCTTTTTGTTGTTAGAGAAAGACAACTATATATGACGAATTTACAATAAAAGCACAAATGTGAAATGACCACATACCAATATATACTGAAAAGTCCCGGAACTACAGGGTTTTTCGAATAATCGAAAAAAAATGAAAAATACTCAAAAAAATATCAATATTTCGTAGATCTTTCGAAAGCTTACCTTATATATAATCGATTGAATTTAGAAACAACAAATGTAAATCCACTATATCGAATATATGGCCACAAATGTTGGGGACCATAGTTTATCGGCTTTCAACTAATCGAAATAAAATCGGAACAAGTAATTATTTAAAGAGTTTCTTTTTTTCGTTAGAGAAAGACAACTATATATGACAAATTCATAACAAAAGCACAAATGTAAAATGACCACATACAAATATATACTGAAAAGTCCCGGAACTACAGGGTTTTTCGAAAAATCGAAAAAAGTGAAAAATACTCGAAGAATATCAATATTTCGTAGATCTTTCGAGAGCTTACCTTATATATGATCGATTGAATCTATAAACAACAAATGTAACTTCACTATATCGAATATATGGCCACAAATGTTCGGGACCATAGTTTATCGGATTTCAAATAATCGAAATAAAATCGGAACAAGTAATTATGTTAGAAGTTACTTCTTGTCGTTAGAGAAAGACAACTATATATGACAAATTTATAATAAAAGCACGAATCTAAAATGACCACATACAAATGTATACTGAAAAGTCCCGGAACTACAGGGTTTTTCGAATAATCGAAAAAAAATGAAAAATACTCAAAATATATCAATATTTCTTAGATCTTTCGAAAGCTTACCTTATATATGATCGATTGAATCTATGAACAACAAATGTAACTTCACTATATCGAATATATGGCCACAAATGTTCGGGACCATAGTTTATCGGATTTCAAATAATCGAAATAAACTCGGAACAAGTAATTATTTCAGGAGTTTCTTCTTGTCGTTAGAGAAAGACAACTATATATGACAAATTTACAATAAAAGCACAAATGTAAAATGACCACATACAAATATATACTGAAAAGTCCCGGAACTACAGGGTTTTTCGAATAATCGAAAAAAAATGAAAAATACTCAAAATATATCAATATTTCGTAGATCTTTCGAAAGCTTGCCTTATATATGATCGATTGAACCCAGAAATAATGAAATCAAATTTCGTCTCGGAAGTAACCCTTAGATATATATATATATATATATATATATATATATATATATATATATATATATATATATATGTAGAAAATCGTTGCTGAATTGTGAATATGAATTGACTTCGAAAATGTTAAACATGAAAAAAAGAACATTCTTAAAATGGTAAGAAACGAAAATGCAATCAACTCTGAAAAAGATATTTCTGGACTCAGTTTGATTTATTTATACCTAATAGACATTGATTCCAAAAAAAATAAACCACCTGATTAATATAATGGGAGAAGTTTGTCTGTCACTTTCACCTAGTCATAATAAAAAAATCGACATTTTAAGTTCCTGACAAAAGTCAAGGATTCTTTCGATAATTTTCTTCCCTTGTGTTTTATGTCTCCATTCATGATTTAAAATATCTTAGATTGAAATCTCAATTTCGTAAGTAGTATTTTATATTTTTCACCATGTGATGTTATATCTATTGATTTTAGTTCTCCTGAGGAAGAGACAATAAAGTCTCGAAAACTTGAGAAAGAAAAAAGAGTTTAATTTATCATCTGCTGCCAACCCACTATAAAAATCAATTTATATATATATATTAGACTGATTCAAAAAAATCGACTTTTTTTGTTTTCACGAAACCCCCCCCTAATTATCTTCAGGGTATCGAAAAAAGACCTCGGTGAAAATATCAGCTCCAAATAATAACATTTAGAGGTCGCTCATCATTTATTTCTATTTTGCCTACTAATAGCAGGGAAAAAATTTCTTTTTTCAATAAAAAATTCCTAGAACACAAACCAATTGACGGATTTCTTTGTATGATACATTTTCGTGTAGGCAATCAGATACACTACAAATATGTCCCTTACGATATCTCGATAAAACGGCCTATTCAAAAGTTATTCGATTCGATGCTAATATTGAGAAATTTTTAAAGAAAAAAATTATTCAAAAAAATCGACTTTACTTGTTTTCACGCAACCCGCCTTCTAATCATCTTCAGGGCATCGACAAAAGGCGTCTGTGAAAATATTAGCTTTGAATATTAATATTTAGAGGTCGCTCATCGATGGTTTCTATTTTCGCTGCTGATGGCAGGAATAAAATTCTTTTTTCAATAAAAAATTTTTTGTTCACGAACCAATATACCGATTCGACTGTATGATACATTTTGGTGTAGAGAACTAGATACTCTACGAAAATGTTCCATACGATATCTCGATAAAACCACTCGTTCAAAAGTTATTTGAACTTTTTTTTCCAAAATATCTCGATATAAGGTATTAATATAGAGGTATTTTTGAAGAAAAAGTTCGGATAACTTTTGATCGAGCGCTTTTATCGAAATATCGTATGAGACATTTTCGTAGAGCATCTAGTTCCCTACAAGAAAATGTATTGCACAGTGAAATCCGTCGATTGGTCCGTGAAGAGAAAATTTTATATTGAAAAAAGGAAATTTTTTCCTGCTATCAACAGCGGAAATAGAAATCATCGCTGAGCGACCTCTAAATATTAATATACAAAGCTAATATCTTCACAGACGCCTTTTTTCGATACCCTGAAGATAATTAGAAATAGAGTTTCCTGAAAACAAACAGAATTGATTTTTTTGAATAATTTTTTTCTTCAAAAATACCTCAATATTAGCATCGAAACGAATAACTTTTGACGCGGCCGTTTTAATGAAATATCGTAAGGGACATATTTGTAGAGTATCTGATTGTCTACACGAAAATGTATCACACAATGAAATCCGTCTATTGGTTTCTGCTCTAGGAATTTTTTATTGAAAAAAGTAATTTTTTCCCTGCTATTAGTAGGGAAAATAGAAATAATTGATGAGCGACCTCTAAATATTATTATTTGAAGCTGATATTTTCATAGAGGTCTCTTTTCGATACCCTGAAGATAATTAGGGGGGGTTTCGTGAAAACAAAAAATGTCGATTTTTTTGAAACAGTCTAATATATATATAATATATATATATATATATATATATATATATATATATATATATATATATATATATATATATATATATGATTAAATTATTTCGGGTACTCGGCTAGGTGGGTAGATTGAAGTAACCAATCGTCACTCAATACATCTATATTTCGGACCAAATGCGGTCCTTCATCAGGATGCTACAATGGAACATATAAAAAGGAAATATCTATGGGATTAACTGAATAAGCTTACATTTGACTAGGTTATAAAAGATAACGATATCCAAAAGCAGAAGACATAAATTAGACAGTGAAATTACTGACGTCAATTTTGATGTTGAATCATAAAATTAATATAAAAAAGAAGAAGAAAACCAAAACCAACATGGATCAAGTAATAGACTCATTAAAAGTATTTGGTCGGACTTGAATCATTTCCATGGAAAGTATATATTTATAAATACTACTTAATCCATCAATATCAGTTTTCTTATTGATATTATTAACATTTTTTTTTTATATAACACATTTCCAGAAAAGTTTTTTTCGTTAAGTTATTATTTTGACACAGAATTTTGGTTTCATCAAAATTAAATTGATGTCGAAGGTTCGATGCATGCCCAGCTAGAGCACATCTCTCTGGATGTATTCTAATGTCGCTTTTATGGAGAGCGATGCGACGTTTCAAATTTTGACTGGTTTGTCCCACATATACAGATGAGCAATCTTTGCAAGAAATCAAATATACACAATCACATCTTAAGAGTGTAGGAATTTTGGCCTTCAAAGAACTGAAAAGCAAACTCAAGGAGTGTGGATAGTATTTGGCAATTTTTAAATTTTCAATACTGGACAAAATGTGGCATAATTTCTGAGTCAAGCCCGGAATGAAGGGCAGAGACATAAATTTAGATAGAACCAAGTCAACCTCACCCTGTGCTGAAGAAGTATAATTATTTTCATTATTATTGTTATTAGATGGATTATCATTTGCAATTGGGGCTAATGTCAACTCTCGATTAGGAACTATCAAACTGCCCCAATTGCAAATGATAATATTTAGAGGTCGCTCATCAATTATTTCTATTTTCCCTACTAATAGCAGGGAAAAAATTTCTTTTTTCAATAAAAAATTCCTAGAGCAGAAACCAATAGACGGATTTCATTGTGTGGTACATTTTCGTATAGACAATCAGATACTCTAAAAATATGTCCCTTACGATATTTCAATAAAACGGCCCCTTCAAAAGTTATTCGTTTCGATGCTAATATTGAGGTATTTTTGAAGAAAAAAATTATTCAAAAAAATCGATTCTGTTTGTTTTCAGGAAACTCTATTTCTAATTATCTTCAGGGTATCGAAAAAAGGCGTCTGTAAAGATATTAACTTTGAATATTGATATTTAGAGGTCGCTCAGCGATGATTTCTATTTCCGCTGTTGGTAGCAGGAAAATATTTTCTTTTTTCAATAAAAAATTTTCTCTTCACGAATCAATTTACGGATTCCACTGTGTAATACATTATCGTGCAGGGAACTATGTGCTCTACGAAAATGTCTCATACGATATTCCGATAAAACCGCTCGTTCAAAAGTTATTCGAACTTTTTCTTCAAAAATACCTCTATATTAATACCTTATATTGAGGTATTTTGGAAAAAAAGTTCAAATAACTTTTGAACGAGTTATTTTATCGAGATATCGTATGGAACATTTTCGTAGAGTATCTAGTTCTCTACACCAAAATGTATCATACAGTGGAATCCGTCTATTGGTCAGTGAACAAAAAATTTTGTATTGAAAAAAGAAGTATTTTCCTGCCATCAGCAGCGAAAATAGAAACTATCGATGAGCGACCTCTGAATATTAATATTCAAAGCTAATATTTTCACAGACGCTTTTTGTCGAAGCCCTGAAGATGATTAGAAGGCGGGTTGCGTGTAAACAACTAAAGTCGATTTCTTTGAATAATTTTTTTCTTCAAATATACCTCAATATTAGCATCGAATCGAATACCTTTAGAAGAGGCCATTTTATGGAAATATCGTAGGGGACATATTTGTAGTGTATCTGATTGCCTACACGAAAATGTATCTTACAAAGAAATTCGCCAATTGGTTTGTGTTCTAGGAATTTTTTATTGAAAAAAGAAATTTTGCCCCTGCTATTAGTAGGCAAAATAGAAATAATTGATGAGCGACCTCTAAACGTTATTATTTGGAGCTGATATTTTCGCAGAAGTCTTCTTTCGATACCCTGAAGATAATTAGGAGGGGGTTTCTTGAAAACCAAAAAAGTCGATTTTTTTGAATCAGTCTAATATATATATATATGAATATTGAGGGATCGGTTAAATATATGGATATATGTTTTTCGGGAGGAAGACTTCGTTTAAAAAAAAAAACTACTTTACCTTATTCAATACAAAAGAACTTGAATACTTGGTAGAGCTACTCTATCAATTAATTAACTGACTAGAAATTGTCATCCACAGATATTTATAATATTTCTTATTTCATTCTTTCTGCGTATTGACTGCAGGTGTTCATTGCTTAGTTTGCAAAATATAACATTGTAATATATCGAATAAATGGCATACAGATAAACATTGTATCTAATTAGTTAGGGGCCATATTATGTCATTCCTCCAAAGTTTTCAAATTTGATATAGATATAACTTTTTTCCTGGGACAATTTTGTAAATGTGTCTTCAATAACGTCTTCATACATTCAGGGGGTTTTGTTAAGGAGTCTTGATTGCAAAGGTAGTCTTCTTCGACTGCATGACATTCACTGGTTGACCATTTCAATTCTTCTTCTTGAGTGAGCATATAAGGATTGGAATAATAGTGTCATTTTTAATTAATTCTTCGAATTTCGTATATCGCAAAATAGATTCATGTAGAATATGTAATCTAGCAAGGCTCACTGCTGTTTGGATTTCATCTAATATACTTTTTATATCCTTAATTTCAAATGTGAGAAGATGCATGTGTTCAATGTGTCTTAATTGTGGTATTGTTCGTTATAATTTATAATTATTTTAGAATTGTCGAAATTTATCAATATACTTATTTTTCAAATCGTTAATTACAGTAGCAATCTGTCTTTGATTCCTCATAAGTGTGTCCTCGTTTCTTGCTATACTTTCAAAATAATTTTTATAAAGTTCTTCGTCGTCTGAATCTGACGTTTCAAATAAAATCTTTGAAATTTTACCCCAATATTAATAAGTCCTCTTTTTACTCTTATTTTTCCATTTACAAGTTCTTCTAAAATTTTAATATTAATTGTAATCGAATGTTGTGAATATTCATAATGCGGCGTTTGAGTAAATGCCAATAATTCTTTATTTTTCAAATTATCAATTTCTTTCTGATACTTTAAAATAAGATCCTCGACTTGTTTCGAATCAATATGTTCATAATCAATTGTTTTATAAGGGAGTAATATTTTCATGATAAATGTGTTTATTATTCATGTCTTCATTTTATGTTTATCTATTTCGCGAGCATTAATATTTTCGTAAACTAGATCTAACTCTCTAACAACAGGGTTTCTAATGTAAATAGGTGTTTCGTCTTTCACGAAAGTTAATAAATTTTTTTTTTCTTCTCTTATTTCAAATATTTCTTTCAGGGCAATTCATTATTCTCATTTAAAATTATCATTTTTTTTCTTTACAATTATCAGGTGTTTTATATTGATTGATGGAGGAAGTATTTCATTTGCGAAAATTGGTAATGAAAATCTCATTTTTTGTTTGTACATGCAAGATATTTTTGAATACTCTGTCCTTCTTCACCATCAATTCCGATCCACAAAAAAAAAAGTCCTTACTACCAGATGGGACGGAACTGATGCAGAGACGGCAGTAGCTGATCGCTTACGAGTCGATACGTACACGTGAAATACGCACGAACCTACGAAACTACGAAAACTACCAAAATTACAATTTACGATTTTCACCATCTTATTTCCGAATGTTACAAGTTCAGAACAAAGAAATTAGTGCTCCAACCGAGGATTGGGAGTTTCATTAAGGGAGGATACAGCCGTCCCAGACGGCTCTCCAAATTCACATTCCAGGCTCCCTTATCTACCAAGGGTAAGTCAGAATATCTTGTATTTTTACTTCGATTACATATTACGACTTTCCAATATTTACGCAATTTTCGTAATTCAATAATCCCACATTATTGCGTTCAAACTATCGAACCAGCTTCTCAGAATAAAAATTCACAGTCCATTAACGAAACATTATTGGTCCTTCGAGCCGGATATCTTTAGAAAATAATAGTTTGAGTGCAGTATTGGGGGTTTTATTCGAATTATTTCCCCCATCATTTATTGCCTTCTTGAAAAACAGACATATTTCAATCCATCGATTTCAATTGCTTTCTTTGACCATCTGTTTCAGATTTTTTTTTGTTGTTGTCGCATTCTAACCTATATTCATTTCACTTTATTTATCTCCATTTATTTACAAGGTTCGAATACTGAATTGTACTGAATTGAATTCAATCTTATAAAATTAACTTAATTAATAACGTATCTGGATCTACGGACACGATGCCCGCTGATGATGAAAAAGTTTAACGTTTACGAGCTCTTCGTGAAACAGTCATTTCCAGTGTTAATTCTCTTTATCATCAAGCCGAAAACGTGAGAGGCGATTCATTATTATACTCTGGATTTAAAATACGATATCGGGGTATCGAAAAATGGAAAAATGCATTTGAAAAACATCACATTGCTTTAATTTCGGTCATATCCGGACAGGAAGGGGCTGAAGTTACATTGGCGGGTGAATTGGACATATATAGAGATTTTGAAGAGAAATGTCAATATATAGAAACTGTTTATTACGAATTATTCGAATTACCTGAAGAAGAGCAGTTTAATCGTTCATTGAAAAATATGGATAAATCTTCAAATGTCAAATTACCAAAAATAAACCTACTTACTTTCGAAGGAGATATTAAAAAATTTCCTAGTTTCATTTCAAATTTTAATTCTCTAGTACATGAAAACCAGAGCTTGTCTAATATTGAGAAGTTTAATTATCTGACTTCTGTTTTAAAAGGTCAGCCGTTGAATCTAGTGAAACATTTACCGTTATTAGATGAGAACTACTTTATCGCCTATGATTCGTTAATATCTAGATATCAAAACAAACGACTACTTGCTACAGCCTATTGGAAGGAAATTGATAATTTCCGTCCTATTGCTAATGATAAATCTTTACGATCTCTTCTCGACGTATTTCACGAAAATTTATCAGCATTGAAATTATTGGGTTTTCCAGTAGATCAATGGAATTTTATACTTATGCAAATGCTGATTGATCGATTAGATTCACATACTTTGAAGGTTTTTGAGAGAGAGTACGCCTCTTCGGATCTACCGTCTTATGACACAGTACGTGATATTTTACTCAAACACTGTGTAGTGGTAGAATCGATTTCGTTGAATTCGAAAACAAAAGAGCGCCTATCTAATGAAAATAAATCTAAATTTTCTTATAATAAATCGTCATTTTTATCTACCAGCGCTAAATCCACTACAACAAAAGAATCGCGAGAGCCACTAAACTGCATTCATTGTAGGGGCGATCATATTGTTTTTAAATGTCCTGATTTCTTGTCAAAAGATCCTCATGAACGATATGAAATCATAAAAAATTTAAAGGCATGTATTAATTGCTTGGCGGATTTTCATGCAACCATGAATTGTACTTCTACTAAAAAATGTCGTACTTGCAACAAAACTCATCATTCTTTACTTCATTTCCCTCCAAAACCATCTACTTCATTTACTAGTCAAAGCATACCCTCTACCTCTGCACATTCTTCGCATGAAATTCAGTCATTCAATAGTTTCATTGCGCAGCCAGAATCGGCTATACCACAGGTTTTACTCTCTACTGTTAAACTAAAAATAAAAGATAGTTTTGGATATTTTCATTTTGTGAGGGGTATTGTAGATTCGGGTTCGCAAGTGACTTTCATTACGAGAGCACAAGCCAAAAAACTCAATTTAAAACCTTTCAACGCTTCAGTAAGCGTCCAAGGTCTTGATCGTATGAGTACTAAAGCTAACTCAGCTGTTGAATGTCAAGTTACTTCTATACATAATATAGATCAATCCATCAAAATTAACGCGGTGATCGTCGATAAAATTTGTGATACTATGCCTACAGTTTCATTACCGCCGGGTACAAGAAAACAGTTTTCTAATCTACTACTCGCAGACCCAGAATATTTCGAATCTGGAACTGTCGACATATTATTGGGTGCGGATATTTTTCCATATATATTACAAAACGGTCGAATTGTTACTTCTCCTGGTGAACCTGTCGCTGTCAATACAATATTGGGTTGGATAATTATGGGAAAAATAAATGTTCCTCGATCTAAAAACGTTAATTCTTTTTTAATTTGTTCCTCTAATGAAGAAGACACAAATCTCACCGATAATCTACGAAGATTTTGGGAGATTGAAGAAGTGCCTTCAGTTACATGTCACTCACCGGAAGATACATTTTGCGAGGAATTTTACGCACAGACTACATTCAGAAATTCCACTGGACGCTATACCGTTTCCTTACCATTCAAAATTACTTGTCCAGACTTTGGTGATACTAGATATTTGGCTCTAAAGCGTTTCTTTTCTTTGGAGTCTAAAATTATCAGAGATGCAGATCTTTATTCAAAGTATTCTTCTATTATACGAGATTATTTAGACAATGACCACATGGAAATCGTTCCAGTGCCAGAACTTAAAGTCAATAATAATAAAACATTCTATTTGCCTCATTCTTATGTTTTACGGAAAGAATCTTGTTCTACTCTTGTCAGGATTGTATTTGATGGAAGTAGCCGTTATCCAGAAAAAATTTCATTAAACGATGCTTTATTCACTGGACCAAAACTACAAAATGATTTGGTTTCGATAATACTTCACTTTCGATTGTATAGATATGTTTTTTGTGCAGATATCCGTCAAATGTACAGAATGATTGAAATTTCGGAAGAATACAGAAATTATCTTCGACTTTTCTGGCGATTCTCGCCTCATGATCCATTACGGGAATATCGGTTGAAAATAGTCCCTTTTGGTTTAAATTGTAGTCCTTATTTGGCTATTCGTACTCTACAACAGTTGACTAAAGATTTTCCTGAATTCAGTTTAGATAGGGAAATAATAGAAAACAATACCTACGTTGATGATATTTCTAGTGGGGATGATACTTTGGAAGGAGCATCTTTAAAAGTTGATCAACTTATCGCCTTGCTTAAAAAAGGTGAGTTTGAGCTGAGAAAGTGGCAGAGTAATAAAAGTGACCTTCTAAAGAATCTTCCACCCGCCCATGTTTTAGATACTGTACGACCTTTGGAATTGGACTTTAAAGATCATTTTCCAAAAATTTTAGGTTTAAATTGGGATCCATTGTCCGATTGCTTTTCTTTTTCTACATTGGATATTCCAGATTTATGTACGAAAAGGAGTATTTTGCTTGTGTAGCTCGTATTTTTGATCCTTTGGGATATCTAACTCCCTGTACAATTCGTTTGAAACTACTTATTCAATCACTTTGGTGTCAGGGACAATCTTGGGATAGTGAGCCCGGAGACGAAAATTCTACATTATTCTCTCAGTTTAGGCAAGAGATCGGTTGCTACTTTGAGAATTCCACGTTATTATGAATCAATTTTAAATCATAAATGCGATATACTAGGATACTGTGATTCCTCCGAGTTGGCTTATTGTGCGGTAGTTTATATACGCGTTCACTACGAAACTCATTTTAAAAATTTTTTCGTGTGTGCAAAATCGAAAGTTGCGCCCCTGAAAAGTCATTCTATACCTCGTCTAGAGTTATGCGCCGCGGTTCAGCTCACAAATTTGTGAATTCCTCTTATGAAGGCTTTATTGAATTTTCTAATATATTTGCGTTTTCTGATTCTAATGTTGCGTTAACTTGGATAAAATCCTCACCTCACAAATGGAAGTCTTTTGTGTCCAATCGCACTTCTTATATTCAAGATATTGTTCCACCTGAACGATGGTTTTATATTCCATCCGAAGATAATCCTTCGGATATTGGTACTCGTGGAATGTCGCCTTTAACATTTTTATCGTGCAAGTTGTGGTTTGATGGCCCAACATCTCAAATTAGTACGATTAATACTTCACACTCAGAATTTAAAAATAAATGTCCAGAAAGTAATATTTCTGAAGATTTAAAAACGAATGCTCAGACTTGTTTAATTTTTTCTGTACCTGAAAATGACTTCATAAGTACATTACTTTCTAAATTCACGTCCCTGAGTAAAATTCTCAGAATAATGTGTTACATTGTTCGATTCGTGAATAACATGAAATCACGAAATAGTAAAATTTTCATTGATAAAGTCATTACGTCATCTGAAATTCATAGCGCTCTGTTGATAATTGTTAAACGAGTTCAACAAACGGAACTTAAGAATGAAATAAGTTTAGTATCCTCGCCAAGCAGAATACCTAAAGTTCTGAGAAAACTCAGCCCTTTCATGGATGAGAACGGCATTCTACGTGTTGGAGGACGTTTGTCATATTCCAACTTGAATTACGATGGTAAACACCCTATATTTTTACCTAACAAGCATATATTTACTGAATTACTGATTTCGTACATTCATACTAATTTTCTCCACGCAGGAGTAAATATTACTTTATTTCATTTGCTTCAGATGTTCTAGATATATTCTGCCAAAAGAAGAATACGTTCTGTAATTTCAAAATGCTACAAGTGTTTCAGAACTAATCCAAAAGCTTTTGAACCCATGATGGGAAATTTGCCCAAATTCAGAGTTACCGGAATAAAACCGTTCGGAAATTCGGGAGTTGATCTGCGGGTCCATTCATAATCAAGACTTCTCGTATTCGCGGTGCGAAAACTGCAAAATCTTATCTAGCATTATTCATTTGTTGTGCTACTAAAGCCGTTCATCTAGAGTTGCTCTCAGATCTTACAGCTGAGTGTTTCTTGATGGGCTTCCGACGATTTATTTCTCGAAGAGGTCGTTGTTCAAATGTGTATTCGAATTGTGGTACAAATTTCATTGCTAGTTCCAAGTACTTGAAACAAATTATGGAATACACATCTACGAAAGAAAATATCTCGTGGAATTTTAATTCACCTTCGGCACCCCATATGGGTGGAATTTGGGAAGCCAATATCAAAAGTGCAAAATCTCATTTAGTACGAATCATTGGAGATCAGATTCTCACTTATGAAGAATTGAACACTCTAGTCATCAGAATCGAAGCGATTTTGAATTCACGCCCGCTCTGCCCCATAAGTAGCGATCCTAATGATGTAACTGCTCTCACGCCAGGGCATTTTTTGACATTAGAACCTCTAGTTGCTCTGCCTGATCCCGATTACACTAATATTGATGTCAATCGCTTAACTAGGTGGCAATTAATTTTAAGATTACATCGTGATTTCTGGAATAGGTGGAGTCGAGAATATTTACATACCCTCCATCAGAAATCTAAATGGACTACAAAGAATGTGAATCCCAAAGAAGGTTCCGTAGTTTTAATAAAAAATGAAAACTCGTCTCCATTGAATTGACCATTGGGACGAATCATTGAATTATATCCTGGAAAGGATGGTATTGCCCGAGTGGCTTTAGTAAAGACTGCTAGTGGTCAACTTAAAAGACCATTAGTGAAACTTTGTCCTTTACCAAACCAATAAAAAAAGAAAAAAAAATTACTATTTGTTCAGGAAATGTTGGGCATTTCCAGCGCGGCGGGTATGTTTCGTCTTTCACGAAAGTTAATAAATTTTTTTTTTCTTCTCTTATTTCAAATATTTCTTTCAGGGCAATTCATTATTCTCATTTAAAATTATCATTTTTTTTCTTTAACATTATCAGGTGTTTTATATTGATTTACGGAGGAAGTATTTCATTTGCGAAAATTGGTAATGAAAATCTCATTTTTTGTTTGTACATGCAAGATATTTTTGAATACTCTGTCCTTCTTCACCATCAATTCCGATCCACAAAAAAAAAGTCATTACTACCAGATGGGACGGAACTGATGCAGAGACGGCAGTAGCTGATCGCTTACGAGTCGATACGTACACGTGAAATACGCACGAACCTACGAAACTACGAAAACTACCAAAATTACAATTTACGATTTTTACCATCTTATTTCCGAACGTTACAAGTTCAGAACAAAGAAATTAGTGCTCCAACCGAGGATTGGGAGTTTCATTAAGGGAGGATACAGCCGTCCCAGACTCCTTTGTTTCTCCAAATTCACATTCCAGGCTCCCTTATCTACCAAGGGTAAGTCAGAATATCTTGTATTTTTACTTCGATTACATATTACGACTTTCCAATATTTACGCAATTTTCGTAATTCAATAATCCCACATTATTGCGTTCAAACTATCGAACCAGCTTCTCAGAATAAAAATTCACAGTCCATTAACGAAACAATAGGGTTTGTATTTGAAAGGAAGGAACATTCTTCTTCCTGCGGAACGTTTATCGTTTAATCTACCTAAATATCTATTTTTTTAATTATTCAGTAAATCTTCATTTATTTCATCACTAACAATATCATCCATTTCATTATAATTATTATTATTACCTCGATTTAGTAATTCTTGACATTTATTTCTTTCATTCGTTACATCATTAATGATTGATATTGAATCCTCCTCTATGGGGTTCATATCGTTTCTTTCACTGATATTAAATTCATAATTAATCTCATCATATAAACTTTTTCCTACTTTCGGTAATCGTATATTATTTAAATCTTTTCTCACAAAAGGAATAACATTTTCTTTAATACTGTTCATTTCACTATATTCTATTCTATTTCTAACAATCTACAAATAAGATCTTATAATTCTTAATTAAATGTAAATATTCCAAGAAATTTAATGAAAACCTAGTTTAAAAAAAATATGAATATTCAACATAGTTCCACCATTCGAACAATTTCCAAATTCTCACACAATGAGCACAACAACATAACGATCATAAAAACAGTATATTTATGTTAGCCTTAAATTATCCCATGGAAAGGAATTTCCTTGTGTATGGGAATAATAACGAATAAAAAAAAAATCAACAGACGTGCAACAAAAACAAAAATTATCGAAGGCAACAACAGACATTCTTCTTCTTCTTTTTCTCTTCTTCTTTTTACCTTCTACCTTAACAAAAATATCATGTGATTCTAATGGATATTTTTGAGATCGATCAATTCTGCAATATGGGACCGAGGAAGGAGAGATATCCATTTTTTGACACTCTTATCAAACATATTGAGGGAATTCAAACTCTTAATAGAAGCAGGGAGGGTATTGAAAGTTCTGGGAGCCGAAAAAGTTGCGAATCTCTGTCCTGCAGTTTTGCGAACGGATGGCACAGAAAAACTGTGAATGGTCTGTCTGGTGTTGTGTCCGTGGGAAATTAGAGTTTCACCGTTCTTGTTTTTAAAGTAACGCAGAAGTATTCTCCAGCAGTATAACTGCCTCGGGTCGAAGATGTTAGCCTCGGCATAAAGAGAGTCAGAGGGGTAAGTAGAACTTTTACCTAATATGACCTTTAAAATTCGTTTCTGTAACGTTTCCAATTTTTTAAGGTGTACGTTTTGTACTCCACCCCAAATAGATATTCCATATATTAAGATAGACTGCACAAGAGAAAAATATATACACCTGAGCTGGAATAGTGAACAGAACCCTTTCAACGAACGAAAGACAGGTAAGAGACGTCTGAGTTTTTTTACAGTTGCATCTACATGATGTTGCCATCTTACATGGGAGTCGAGAATTACTCCTAGATATTTCGTTTTCAGCACTCTATCAATACTGAAAATATTTTCTTCAAAATGGAAGTAAAGTTGTTTGTATTCTGGCAAATTGTTAGCATAGCTACAAAAAGGCATAAAGCAGGTCTTATTTGGATTGATCGTGAGTAGTCTACTATCAAAAAAATCAAAAATAACAGTGAAATCATTCTCTACCTTTTCTTTCAGTGATAACCAATCGAGATCTTTATAAAAAACTACTGTATCATCTGCGAAAGCGACAATATCGCCAGATATCGGTAAGTAAAACATCCCATTTATATATATACAAAACAAAAGCGGTCCCAACACTGTACCCTGAGGAACCCCAAACTTAACTGTTCTCTTTGAGCTCCGACACCCCTCTATTTCTACAATCTGATCCCTTTCCCCTAGATAATTTTCCAGTAGTAAATGAGCCTTTCCCCTAATTCCAATTTTTTCTAGGTTCTCCAACAGCTTACAGTGAGAGACAGTGTCAAAAGCTTTTTGCAAATCAACAAAAATGCATAGTGAAGGTGAACCCTGATCAATTGCCTCGTAGACACTACTCAGCAATTTCATCATTGCATTTTCCGTAGAAAGACCCTTCCTGAACCCAAATTGGCCCTTCGATATCAAATTGAACTTCTCCAAAAAACTGTCAATTCTGTTCTTTAGAAGTGTTTCGAAAATTTTGCCAAAAACTGAAATAATCGATATAGGCCTATAATTAGAACAAATATTTCTGTCACCCGATTTGAAAATTGGTCTCACTATTGCAGTCTTGAAAACTTTAGGAAATCGACCCTCTCCAATACAAATATTGAAGACAGCCGTTAGGGGCTCAGATATTAGATCCACAATTTGTTTCAATGTTTCCGACCTCACTCCATCCACTCCCGGACACTTTCCGTTTCTCAAGTTTCCAATCACACTCTCCACCTCATACTTATTCGTTTCAACAAAACCGAATGAATTGGCATTTCTTTTACCTCTTAACGTAGTTCTGTTTGGGTTCCTTACTTTTTCCGCCAGTTTCTCCCCTACCTCCGCAAAGAACGTACTGAACTCCTCCACAACCGACCGCCGTTCGATCAACTGAGCAGCACCATCTGGAACCACATGAGTTTCTTTTTCTCCACCAATCTCTTTTACAGTCTTCCAGAGTGCCCTTGTATTATTTGCATCCATTATTTTCTCCCTCAAATAGTTGTTTTTTGAAACATTTATTAAACTGTTCAACTTGTTTCTGTACCTTCTGTACTTTCTTCCCAATTCATCATCAGAAACATCTCTCCTATATCTTCTATATAATTCATTCTTTACTTTAATCGAATTTAGAATACCCTTCGTTACCCACGATTTGCGCCTTATTTCATCACTTTTGAGTTTTATTTCAGAAGTACACTGGTGTATGTACCCACAAATTTGAGACACAACTTTCTCAGAAACAACCTCTGAGCACATTCAATTCAATTCAATTCAATTCAATTTTATTCATCAATATATACAATACATTAAAAGTTAAAACTGGGTTTCCAATTTGCAGAGTATGCAGTCTAAGCCAGGCTTGTATACTGCCAATACTCTCGCAAAAACAAGTGATGAACATTCCTTGCATACTAACCACTAATATTCAAATAAACAACTAATATATAGAAAAAAATTAAGTCTGCATACATAATCAAGAATAAAACAAAAAAAGATAACACCATGAAAAACAGAAACAATCGAATCCAAGTTATGATGAAAGAACTGCCTCGAATCTACTAGAATTCACTGTAATATATGTACGGAGCGTTTTTCTGAATGACTTACTCTTTACATTAGCTGATGCCTTCAGCTCATAGGGAAGAATGTTATAGAATTTGGGGCCATGATAACAGAGGCTTTTCTGCGAATGTTTCTTATTGAACTTCGGAACGAAAAGGTCTCCACGCAGAATCTGTCGTGTCTGAAATATATGATTAATGAATTTCTTTTCCGATTTTATTTGATACAAAATCACTTCATATATGTATAGTTGTTTGATACTTAATTGTCCAGATTCTACGTAAAGTTTCTCCGTTCTAAACCTTCTACCCAATTTTAATATTATCTTCAGTATGGTTTTATGGACAACATCAAGGCAACCCATATTATTTGTACACATACTACCCCAAACAACAACTCCATACCTCAAAATCGAAAGAACAATTGCCTCATATATTTTAAAACATTCTTTAGCTGAGAGAACATACCTGATATTGTAGAAAATATAAAAGAGTTTCTTGAGCCGTTTGACTAGATATAAAGCGTGTTCACTCCATCTCAAATGCTGATCAATAGTAACACCGAGGTACTTTATTGAAACAGTTTTTTCAATTACAGGACATTCACAACCCAGCTGATTACATTGATCTTTATGAAGGTGTATTAACCGATACTGCGGCTGATCAGGTTCCCTAAGTGAAAATGTCATGAACTTGGTCTTACATAAATTCAAACTCAACAAGCAGTGTGACAATAATCTGTGAATTTTCCTCAAACCATTCACTGCACATCGTCGAACCTCATCCCAACTATCTCCCTTGAATATTAAGACAGAATCATCGGCATAGGCAATCATGTCAAGATCTGAAACACGCAGTACCCAGCCAATAAACACCAAAAAAAGAATCGGGCCCAGTACAGTTCCCTGTGGTATCCCGATATCAATTTGTAAGGGCTTACTCAGAACATCTCCCATCTTGACCCTCTGAATACGACCACTTAAATAATTTTTAATCAAATTCAATGCCACTCCCCTGATACCTACCTCATCCAATCTTTCAAAAAGTAAGTGATGGTCGACCGTATCAAAGGCCTTGGCCAAATCCAAGAAAACAGTTAGAACCTTCTTAGTATCATCCAAAGAGCGAATTATTCCCTCAACGAGAACCTGAATCGCATCCGTGGTTGACACATTTTCCCTGAATCCAAATTGTCTGCTGCCCAAAATATCATTCTCCTCAAAGAATGAGGTCAATCTGCTCTTGAGACATTTCTCGAAGATTTTAGAAAAATTATTAATAACAGATATTGGTCGGTAATTCGTCAACAGGGATTTGTCACCACTCTTATAAACGCAACTCACATGTGACTCCTTCCATTCAATTGGAACAGTTCCACTTGAAAAGCATAAATTCACTATATGGGCAAGTGGTTTCAGAATGTACAAATGAACCTGCTTGATAAGAGATGAAGCGATACCATCCGGTCCAGGACTAGTGCTATTTTTCAAAGAAGAGATTGCACTCACAAGCTCATTCTCGTCAACAGGTCTCAAAAATATAGAAGCGTTAAACCTCTGAGATTTCAGATCACTGTCAATCGGAGATCTATTAATTTCTCCGGCGAGGCGTTTACCGATATTAACAAAAAATTCATTAAATGCATTAGCTTTATCCTCCGGTTCTATGACAGTACAACCCTTATCATCAATCATTTCCCTGGGAATATCTGATTTGATCCTACAGATATTATTCATCTCATTCAAAATTCTCCAATGTTTCTTAATATCCTTACCTGCTAACTTAAACTTATTTGCATAATATAATTCTTTGGTCTTTTTTATCAAGCTATTCAATAAATTTCTATATTCAGTATATTTCCTATTATTTTCAGGAGAAAAATTCTTCCTCAGCCACACCTTCATCTTATCACGCCGCTTGATAGATGTTATAAGTCCAACTGTGATCCAGCATTGTTTTTTCTTATAATTTTCCACTTTAACTTTCTTTGTATATGAGGAATCTTCTATATACCTTCTTAAAGTCATCATAAAATTAGTGCAAGCTGTTTGTGGGTTTGAGTCATCCAAGACCTGTCGCCAGGTTTCACCCATCAAGAGAGAGTTGAGTTTCTCCCTATCAGTAAAGGTTCGCTTATTTGAGGGATTATGTAAATAGTGTCTTTGGTTAGATGTAGACTTAATCGAAAGAAAAACCGCCCAATGATCAGTTATTGAAGTTTTCAAAACACCAGAGCAAGATAGCAAGTTCTGACGCGCTCCTTCTAAGTTTCAAGTAAATATGGTCAATGACAGATGCTGTATTATTAGTAACCCTTGTAGGTGATTCAATCCTAGAAATGAATCCATTTTGCCCCATATATGTTTGATATATTAAACTATCCAAATCAGCACTATCCCCAATATTAATGTTAACATCTCCCATAAATATTTCAACATCCCCACAACACATGCTCAACAGATACTCATTAAGTTCCTCAATGTAAAGTTTCACATTTGTAGAAGGGGGCCTATATGAAGCAGTTAGTCCAAACATTTTACCTCCCAATTGAAAGGACAAGTGAAGCAAATTAGTTTCTGAAAGCCTAACAACGTGTGCATTCACATCAATTTTATTTTTTACATATACTAACAATCCATCGTTTTTATTGTATTTAGAACCATTATAGTACACATTGAAACCAGGAATACTATAGTTTTGTTCTTCATTCAACTCCCAACATTCAGACAGAACTATCATATGCACGTTATCAGAATTCAGGGCTCTTAAATACAACAATAATTCATTATAATTTTTCCTTATACTTCGAATGTTGAAATGCACAACATTCAACAATTTATTCAATTCAAATTCTCTTTTAGCATCATCAATTTCAAGATATCCGCTCGATAAATCATCCCATTCTGATTCGAAGCAATTCATAATACAATTTAAATAATCAAAACAAAAAAATACAATGCAATAAAGCAAATAATAACCTGCCTTGCAGTAAGATAATCAAATAAGCAAAAACGATTATGAATAATTCTACACTACAATTCACTTTCCCTGAAAAGCCCCGATAAGTACAAAAAGATTCGACAAAAATTAGAAAACTTAATAGAATACAAATCTTATTTATTTACCCAATAAACCATCAACTATACCATTTAACTGTTCTCTATCTTTCACTGTTATAATTCCCTTTTCAGTCCTAACCTTAACATTTCCATCAATAGTCCATACACTTTTGGGAAATTTTTCTGTGGCATACTTAAACAATTCAATTCTCTTTCTTGTGAGATCTTCCTTCACAAAAACCTTACCTTCCAAAAAGAGTTTCCTTGATGAGTAAAATATATCACGATGAAATTCGTCCGTAAATTTTATAATGATTGGACGTGTTTTGTTTTGAATTCGTTTTCCTAATCGGTAACATGATTTTATAGACTGTGCATCGATGTTTACTGCGTTTTCCTGACACATGGATGTAAGATTCTTCTTTAGATCTGCATTATCAGATTCAGGAATTCCAAATACAATAACATTAGTTTTTTTACTTTCTTGTTCAAACTGATCCAATTTCGCTTCGGTCTCTCGAAGTCTTGATTCCAAATTCTCCGAATACTGTTTCATCGCAGTTAAATCACTATCTTTCAATTTAAAATTCAGTCGTTTGAACTCTTCCTCCATTCTTTCCTTGATCCTCAGCATTATTTTCTCAGTCAATGTATCAAGGTAACTGTCGAGAACAGATATTACCGTCTCCTTGATAATCTCTTTAATTTCAGATTTATTTTCTCGAGTCAAACCCATATTCTAATTTTCCAATAATATTTACTTCAATGGTTTCAGACTAGACTTATCAGAGGTATTATTAGATGTCTAATCGCGACAACACATGCTAATCATCCCAATTTTCACGTTGTAACATAGTTCTTAATTTCTTGTAGTAAACGACCATCCTGTATTTGTTACTAATTTTAGATGTTGCACAACTCCCTTTCTGGGGGTTTTCTATGGTCAAGAGAATTGGATAATGATCGCTTATATTTATTTTCCAGATCATGGAGTTGATAAACTTCAATGGCAGTTTCGTTTTCACAAAAATGTGGTCGATACAGGAACCTGGTCCAGACTGATTTGGTCTTGTACAGCCTTGGATAGCGGGAATGTAACTCCTCTCAGCCAGTAAATCGAGATAATCATTAACTCCATCGTCTCGTGTATTCTGTATGTTAATATTTATGTCGCCAGCAATTATCGATATAGTATATTTGTCTAGTAAATTATCTTTGATTCCGTTAAAATCTATAAATTCTTTATTCATTTTAGTATTCGGTGGCGATAAATAATAAATAATCATTTTCACTTTGCATTCTCCAAAAATATACTTCATCATATTCAAAATAATAGGCCATTTCAATTCATCTAATCCACACGCTATACGCGGTAAAGCTAAATGAGTTTCATTTCTTGACTCCATAAGTTTCTTCGAATATAAAAGGGAGTTAAATACATTTTCGTATGTAGGTTTATCGTAATACAACTTCTTAGTTATTAAATAGTAAATAACACGGTTTTTATTTCGAATAATTGCTACTTCTCCTACTTTTTTATTTTGCGATTTTAATTCATTTATATTTCCAAATTTTCTCTTAAAATCTCGGGCAATGCCTTTATTCATATGAAAATCTTCTGATACGCAATGGGCCAACGAATATTTACAAGAGCTTTAAATAAATTACCTTGTTTTTCTTCAATATTATGACAATTGGGAATATATTCGTATAGTTTCGTAAAGTTTTCATACGTTATCTCGTTAAAATATGGGAAGTCTTTATTTATTATCGTATTTTCTTCTTTTTCCAATTTTATTCTACTTAATGCATCTGCATTATTCATTGATCTTTTTCTATATTTTATTTCATAATCAAATTCTTCTCATTAAACGTGAATTAGGTTCTTTCAAAGAGAATAACCATGTTAAAGGTTTATGATCCGTATAAATTGTAAATTTTCTCCCGTACAAATAAGGACGAAAATGCTTGCATGACCAAACGATCGCGAGTAATTCTTTTTCAATGGTGCTATATCGAAATTCTTTAGGGTTTTACTGGCATATGCAATTGGAAGGTCATTCGGAGGAATGCCTTGAGATAATACAGAACCTATCGCAAATCCTGATGCGTCTGTAGTTGAAACAAAGGGTTCTTTTCAATTCGGATAACGCAAAGTCGTTCATTAAACTTCTTTTGCATATTTCAAAGGCTTCTATGTATTTGGGATCATCGATATTAATTTTCGCATTCTTCTTCAAGCATATAGTTAAGGGTTTAGTAATCTTTGCAAAATTTGGTATAAATTTTCTATAATATCCGACTACACCAAGAAATGATTTTATTTCTTTCTGAGTTTTCGGAATTGGAAATTGTGAAATCACTTTCAGTTTATTTGGATTTGGCTTAATTCCTTGTGGCGTAATAATATGTCCTACCCTCACTAGGTCAGCACCTTGACGCGGTGAGGGGTCTTATAGTAATTGCAGTGAATCTTGATTCTTAGCGACTGGAACTCCGGTTCCTGACAGAGTTGTAACTCATGTCGAAAGGGTCAAGAGGAGCGGTGAAACTAAGACTGACCAACCCCCTAACCTGCTGTAGTGTCGTGGCCTGGGTTTTGCACAGGGGTAAACGATGCCAGACATGCAAGGGCAATAAACCCTAATGTCTGTTATACTGGCAGGTGGAATCTGCTGACTGTGGCCATGTCTCGCGGGCAGAGAACACAAGCCGGGGGTCTTGGCCTAACCGCCTGAACCAAGTGCATGAAAGACACAATAAAAACTTTCCTCAAGGCAAGGTGGAACAGCATATGCCGATGTCTGCATGGCTAGTGGGAAGATCTAGCCCTGAATATGCGAACTCTGGATACCAGGCGACCTCCAGTTTCAATAGCCTTCCAGGGGCATGCGGGGCTCTGCCTCTGGTGACGGAAATTCCCTAGCTGCTCGTGGGACTTAGCATGGACCAAGAAACGAAAACAGAAGGGCATGGCACCAGCCCTGATGTGCCAAACATTGAGGAGGAAAGTAGCCTCAATCAGCCAAGGGAACAGGGCGCAAGTCCTATCCCGATGGCAGAAGAATTGCTGCTGAAAAGCAGCGATGAAGAGGTCATTGAATGACTCAACAAGCTGACGGTCAGGAAGCCAAAACTTTCTGGAGCCGCCAGGAGGAGGATGAAATTCCACATTAAGGCTTGAATGGCGCCCGACAAAGCCAGGGAAGAAGCCTTAAAACCAGTTGGTCCGAAGGCGTCTAAGAGCCTTCCCACCAAACGTAACCGATCGGAGGACAGCACGCCCAAGGGCAAAAAGCCGAAACGGCAAAAACAAGAGGCTTCACGTCCTCAGAAGCCTCTGAGGCTCCTACAACGGTGGTGCCCACCTACAGCCAAGCAACTGCTGGGATCAGGTTGGGCATCATGCAAGGAATATCCGGAAGTCCTGCTAGAAGTGGACCAATTGAAGGCCATCAGAAAGGCACTTGCGGATACGATGCTTGCCATGGGAAGGGACAGTACTGTTAGTCCCCAATTTGGCAACGTTCAGAATAGACCGGGATGGCTGGGTATCACATGCTTTGACAAAGCCACTGCGGAGTGGCTGAGAGGCTTGCAGCCCATGCTTAAACCGTGAGAGGAAGCCGATCTAAGGATCGTCGAGGAGGCAGACTGATCCTGATTGGATACCTCCTAGAGAGTCAGGACTACTCTAATGAGCAGATACTGACACTCATAGAGCTCCAAAATAAGGAGCTTAAGACCTCCAGCTGGAGGATCCTTCGGCGGGCACCATCGGGGCCCACCATGCTCGAAGTGGTGATCTCGGCTGACATGAGGTCAGTCGAGAAACTTCGAGCAACTGACTGGAGGTTGATGTACCTGTTCGGTCCAGTGAACCTCAGGCTAAAGGGCTCAAAGACGGCGGGGCGAAAGGAAAGGGCACAAGAGGCCTTGACTGCCGCCTCGACGACAGGGAAGCCCAAAGCAGAGGGCAAACCTAAGGCTGTACAGTCCCCAGGCACTGAAGAGGCCGGAGTGGCTCAGCCAACCACCAGTTCTGGGAGGAGGACTGCTCCGAAAGGGCGGGAAGGTGAGAGGCCTGGTGGCAGAATAGCTCCGGCCTCCTCCAAACCGCCTGGTGGGTCTTCCAACCCATAATGGTTAGAGGTCTAACGTGCCTTCAGATAAATCTCCAGCACTCAAAGGCAGCCTCCAGTGCCTTATGCTGGAGAACGTCGAGAAGGCACATTGACATAGGGCTGTTGCAAGAGCCCTGGATTAATGGAGGCCAAATCAAAGGCCTCCCAAACAATTTATATCAGATGATATACTGCAGGAGGTCAGTAAACCCAAGAGCTGTATTAATGCTCAGAAAGGAACTAACTTGCCTCACTCTTACAGAGTTCCTGACCAGGGACCTTGCTGCGGCGCTAGTTGAGGTGAGGATTGGGAGCGGCAGGAGGCAGCTGATTGTTGCCTCGGGCTATTTCCCAGGTGACGCCGTCAACCCTCCACCAGAGGAGGTTCAACGCCTCGTGGAATGGTGCCGAAGCAAGCAGAAACAATTGATTCTGAGCTGCGATGCGAATGCACACCATCTAGTATGGGGAAGCACGGATACAAATAGTAGAGGTGAGGGTTTGCTTGATTATCTATTTTCTCATAATGTTGAAATAGCGAATGTGAGTAACAGTCCGACCTTTATGAACGCGATTAGAAGGGAAGTAATAGACCTAACCCTGGCTACGCCATATATTGCAGATATGGTCAAAGGCTGGAGGGTCTCGAATGAACCATCCATGTCGGACCATATGGCAATAAAATTCGAAATCGAAGCGATTGCTTCGACAAATGTTGTGTGCAGAATACCCAGAAAAACCGATTGGGAACTTTATGTAGCCCATCTGAGGTCAGAACTGGAAGGCTCTGCATACAACATAAGCTCTATAGAAAAGCTCGGAAATGCTTCTGCTCACTTTGCGTCGTGTCTGCAAGGAGCATATGAAAGAAGCTGTCCACTCAGGAAGAAAACGATCCAAAGGGACGTTCCCTGGTGGAACAAACAACTAGAAATCCTCATAAGAACGGCAAGGAGAGCCTTCAACAGAGCCAAGCGAGAGGGCAGCTGGGATGCCTATCGAGAGGCTCTGACGAATTACAATAAAGAGGTTAGAAAAGCCAAAAGGCAGTCCTGGAGAAACTTCTGCGAGGGAATAGACAAGACAGTACCTGCAGCTAGACTTCAAAAGGCACTATCCAAAGATCATTCCAATCCAATTGGCCAAATAATGAAGCCATGTGGGAACTACACGAGTGATCCTGAAGAGAGCCTAAGTGTCCTGTTGGAGACTCACTTTCCTGGCTCTCAACAGATTAGCGCCAGCGATTCAGTCCTTGAGAGGGAATGGATAAGGCCCTCTAAGTGGGACTTTCAGAAAGCTGGGAGATTGTTTACACCAAGAAGGGTTGAATGGGCGATAAAGACCTTTCAGCCCTTCAAATCTGCAGGCATGGATGGGGTTTTCCCGGCCATGCTTCAGAAGGGTGGCGACCTCATTATACCCCCAATGGTAGAGCTTTTCAGAGCCAGCTATGCATGGGGCTATATTCCTAAATCGTGGAGGAAAGCTAGGGTAGCATTCATACCCAAAATGGGGAGAAGAGGTTCCTCAGATCCTAAATCATACCGACCCATATGCCTAACCTCCTTTCTCCTGAAGACCATGGAGAAAATTGTTGATAACAACATAAGGGAAAACTTGAAGCTCCATAATAAACAGTTTGCCTATAGGGCGGGTAGATCTACAGTAGACGCCCTGCACCACCTCCTTGTGGACGTGGAAGGCACTCTCACCTCAAAGGGGATTATGCTGGCAATGTTCGGAGACATTGGAGGGGCCTTTGACAATACCCTACATGACTCCATATGCAATGCTGCTAAAAACAAAGGGGTGGAAATCACCACTATAAAATGGATATCGGCAATGCTGAAAGGGCGAACCGTCACAGCCTATCTGGGAGAAACTGAGGTGACAGTGCTTACATGCAGAGGATGCCCTCAAGGAGGGGTACTATCACCCTTGCTGTGGTGTCTGGTCATGGATGGTCTCTTGGAGAAGCTTACGGCAGACGGTTACAACGCTCAGGCATATGCTGACGATCTGGTGGTAACCGTGAGAGGTAGGCATGAAGGCACACTGAGCAGCCGCATGCAATCTGCCCTCAGGATAATTGAAAGATGGTGCGAAGAGGAGGGACTGACAATTAATCCGTCCAAAACCACCCTGATTCCCTTCACTAGAAGAAGGAATCTTAATCTGAGAGCTCTGGTTCTGAATGGACAGACTCTCAATTTCCGCAGTGGGTGTAACTATCTGGGAGTCATCCTGGACAGCAAGCTTAACTGGAGGAAACATGTGGAAAAAACCATTTCCAGAGTCACAAGGGCCATGTGGGCCTGTAAGAGGCTCTTTGGAAAAACATGGGGAATGAGACCAGAAATGGTACTGTGGTTATACACTGCCGTGGTACGCCCCGTTGTCACCTATGCGTCACTAGCATGGTGGACAAAAACCGAAGAGGCCACTACTTGCAACAAGCTGCTAAAATTGCAGCGATTAGCTTGTGTTGGGGCCACCGGAGCTATGTGCACAACTCCGACAGCAGCGCTCGAGGTGATACTCGATTTGCCTCCCTTACACTTGTATCTAAGGAAATGTAGCCTGCTGGAAGCCATCAAAATTTCCCTAAAGGGGAACCTCCTACCCGGAAACTGGGTTGGACATACGAGGATACTGAACCAACTAGACTCAAGCCTCTTGGCAAAACCCTCAGATGTGATGCCAATCACATACGATTTCGAAATGCCATTCGAAACGATCATTGGTGATCGTCATAGTGCAATAAACTTCGTAAATCGTATAGACAAGAAATCATCCATATGGTATACTGATGGATCGAAAATAGAAAGGGGTACAGGCATTGGGATATGGGGACCCAAAACAAGGATATCCAAGTCCCTCGGAAGTGAACCTTCGGTTTCACAGGCTGAAACACTAGCAGTCTATACCTGCGCTCAAGAGTGCCTTCAAAGGAATCTTAAAGGAGTGCATATATATATATATATATATATATATATATATATATATATATATATCACCACGGACAGTCAGGCCACTTTGAGATCACTGGAATCATACAGCCAGAAATCTCGGCTGACATATGAATGCCTTAATACCATAAAGCGACTGGCCAGAGGCAACAAAGTGACTCTACTATGGATACCAGGACATTGTGGTATTGAGGGAAATGAAACAGCCGACGAACTGGCGAAGAAGGCTTCAAGGCTGAAGCCTGTTGGACCTGAACCTTTCTGTGGGCTTGGAATAGACCAATACAAGAAAGCAGTCCAACAATGGGAAGGGGCAAACAAAATAACGCTTTGGAGAAATACTCCCAGACTTGTGCAAGCGAAGAGATTTGTGGAATTCTCGTCGACCTACACCAGGAAGCTCATAAAGCTGCCACGAGCTGAGCTTCGAATAATGGTGGGTCTGCTGACGGGACACTGTCGATATAAATATCATTTGTATCGCATGGGAAAGTCAGCAGATGAAACCTGCAGGCTATGTGGATCAGAGAAGGAAACGGCTGAACACATGGTATGCAAGTGTCCAGAACTGGCGGAACTAAGAACCATTCACATGGAGAAGTCGGTTCTGGATCCACATGAAATAACCGCCAAGGCTCCTAAGGAGGTCGCTGGGTTCATCAACACCATTGATGGCCTCCTTGGGATTTAAATGAACGAGTTGGGTAAAGAACAAAAGATCCTTGCGGTCGAAGTTCCCGAAAGGCTGAACGAAGCCACAACGACCCCTGTTCATTATAATAATAATAATAATAATAATAATAATAATAATAATATGTCCTGAAAATTCTATTTCTTCCTTGAAGAAATGACATTTATCTAGTTGTATTTGAAATTGTTTTTTCTTTAAGACTTCAAGAACAGTATGAATATTGGCTCAGTGTTCCTCGACTGATTCTGAAAATATAATTATATCATCCATGTAGATATAGCAAATTTTTCCAAAGTAATCTTTAAGTATTTCATTCATGCATCTCTGAAATGTTCTAGGGGCATTTTTTAATCCAAATGGCATTTTAAGAAATTCATAATGTCCGTTATCAACTGTAAAAACGGTTTTTTCAATAGATTCTTTATCTAACTCAATTTGATGAAAACCGGATGCTAGATCAAGAGTAGTGAAATATGAATAGTTTAAGGCTTTCACGACCGGATATACTGGTATGAAAAGAGTCTTCCGGGCTTATTGGCCGTGGTCCATTAGGAATAATTTCACCTAACGTTTCGCCTACAACTTCGGTAGGCATCTTCAGAGGATTCTCGGTCTAAGGTTGTACCTCGAACGCTGAATTTCTGACACTGGCGCGTTCGAACCGGAAACGTCATCTGCGCGCCGGTTTGTGGCGGGAAAAAGTGGCGCGTCTACGTGCGCGATGCTGATTGGCCCATCGCTCCCGCTTCGTGTCGGCTTGATCTTTGCTTTTTCTAAGGTGGGTAACCAGGCGCTATGCAAGAAAGGAGTCTCTTCTTTTCTATTTATGTTATTTTTGTGTTTATAAATTTCAATGGCTTCCATGTTCAGCCTGGGATAGTAACTTCTAATATTGGAAATAATCTCCGCTTTTGAGAAATCTATGTTGTGTCCATCTATTAGAGCATGTTCTGCTAGTGCGGATTTTTCTGTCTGATTCAGTCGACAGCACCGTTCGTGTTCCTTAATTCTAGTATTAATACTCAGCTTTGTTGTGCCAATATAGACTTTGCCGCAGTCACAAGGTATTCTGTAAATACCAGCTTGTGAAAATGGGTCAACTTTGTCTTTGGTTGTTTTGATCATTTGCCCAAGTTTTTGTGTCGGCTTATAAACAGTCTCGATTAAATGAGTGATTTAATCTATTTTGTGAAGTATAATTATAATTTTTTGGAACATGTTTCGAATGATTCTGAGTGAAATTTTTATTTTTTCTACTCCTATCAAGTAATTCATATTGGGCTAGATTGCACATATAGTCTTTCGTTGCGTTTACTGTGTCATCAAAAGAAAATTCATTATTCGTTATTAAATATGTTCTAAGCTCCATAGGTGCGTTTGATATTAGAACAGTTTTACAAATTTTTAAAATATTATTCTTATAAATTGCTTTTTCCGGATCTGGCATTCTATCCGCATCTATCCTATAATTTATTTTTATTTTCAAAGAAATTATTCGGTCTATAAATAATATTATATCCTCATTGTGCTTTTTGTTTAAGAATTGCAATTGGTGTATCAAAACGTCTAAGTTTATTTGGTCACCAAATTTTGTATACAAGAAATTCTTGAGAACATCCCAATTATTCGGAATGTCAGACGTTGCCACTTCCGCTAAGGCACTATCTATTAGTTTCGATTTGACGACTGCGAAGCAATAATTTTTCACCACAATGTTTTCGTTTACGACCATCGCTAGAAAATTGTCAACACTTTTTATGAAGGAATGCAACTCGTTCTCAACGCCAGAAAATTTAGGTAACAGCATACCAAACTTTTCAGCTAGCGACAAATCTACTGCCATTTTATTTGTTTCATTCTTACGACCTCTAAATTGTTTAATCGACGTAATATTGAATTATTTTAATATTTTACGT
Organism: Hippodamia convergens; assembly: GCA_038502775.1. NCBI lineage: Eukaryota > Metazoa > Arthropoda > Insecta > Coleoptera > Coccinellidae > Hippodamia > Hippodamia convergens. The sequence continues at coordinate 75,647 of JAVSIQ010000819.1, read as the reverse complement.
ATTCAATCAATTATATCAGTTATATCAATTATTATGTAATTATATCAATTATCAATTATATCAATTATTATTTCAATTACGTAGTCGGTTTTTCCTTCAGAAACCTAGGAAAAACTATTTTAATCGGTTTTTTGAAATAAGAAACCTAGGGAAACCTTTATACAAGTTTTACGCTCAAAACTTGGGGAAAAGGTTGACTAATTTTGGGCCAGATTAGGTAAACTGGGAGTAATAAAAGGATTGCTCACCACGTTGTCTTGTTGAATTTGAAACCGTCACGGGGCGCTACTCAGGTCATTAGGCTCCTGTCTTCTTCACCTTGTTCTTCTTGTGCTCAACGGTTAAAACCGACGGTGTTGTAGACTGGATGGATCTCTTCTTTTTCAGGAACTCACAGATTTTCACAAAACCGGCACAATCCCAGACCTCGTCGCCAATTATGTTTTTCGGGAGGAAGACTTCGACTTTATTCAATACAAAACAACTTAAATACTTGGTAGAGCTACTATATCAATTAATTAACTGACTAGAAATTGTCATCCACAGATTCTTCCTGCGTATTGACTGCAGGTGTTCATTGCTTAGTTTGCAAAATATAACAGAGTAATATATCGAATAAATGGCATACAGATAAACATTGTATCTAATTAGTAACGGGCCATATTAAGTCATCATATATATACATATATATATATATATATATATATATAGATATATATATATGTATATATATATATATATATATTAAAAAAAAATGGACTTTTTTTGTTTTCACGAAACCCCCCCCTAATTATCTTCAGGGTATCGAAAAAGACCTCTGTGAAAATATCAGCTCCAAATAATAACATTTAGAGGTCGCTCATCAATTATTTCTATTTTGCCTACTAATAGCAGGGAAAAAATTTCTTTTTTCAATAAAAAATTCCTAGAACACAAACCAATAGACGGATTTCTTTGTGTGATACATTTTCGTGTAGGCAATCAGATACTCTACAAATATGTCCCTTACGATATTTCGATAAAACGTCCGCTTTAAAAGTTATTCGATTCGATGCTAATATTGAGGTATTTTTGAAGAAAAAAATTGTTCAAAAAAATCGACTTTACTTGTTTTCACGCAACCCGCCTTCTAATCATTTTCAGGGCATCGACAAAAGGCGTCTGTGAAAATATTACCTTTGAATATAAATATTTAGAGGTCGCTCATCGATGGTTTCTATTTTCGATGCTGATGGCAGGGAAAAAATTCTTTTTTCAATAAAAAAATTTTTGTTCACGAACCAATAGAGGGATTCCACTGTACGATACATTTTGGTGTAGGGAACTAGATACTCTACAAAACGTTTTATACGATATCTCGATAAAACCAGTCTTTCAAAAGTAATTTGAACTTTTTTTTCCAAAATACCTCAATATAAGGTATTAATATACAGGTATTTTTGAAGAAAAAGTTCGAATAACTTTTGAACGAGCGGATTTATCGAAATATCGTATAAAACATTTTCGTAGAGCATCTATTTCCCTACACGAAAATGTATCACAGAGTGGAATCCCTCAATTGGTTCGTGAAGAAAAAATTTTTTATTGAAAAAAGAAAATTTTTTCCTGCTATCAACAGAAGGAATAGAAATCATCGCTGAGCGACCTCTAAATATTAATATTCAAAGCTAATATCTTCACAGACGCCTTTTTTCGATACCCTGAAGATAATTAGAAATAGAGTTTCGTGAAAACGAACAAAATCGATTTTTTTGAATAATTTTTTTCTTCAAAATTACCTCAATATCAGCATCGAATCGAATAACTTTTGAAGGGACCGTTTTATCGAAATTTCGTTAGGGTCATTTTTGTAGAGTATCTGATTGTCTACACGAAAATGTATCATACAATGAAATCCGTCTATTGGTTTCTGCTCTAGGAATTTTTTATTCAAAAAAGAAATTTTTTCCCTGCTATTAGTAGGGAAAATAGAAATAATTGATGAGCGACCTCTAAATATTATTATTTGAAGCTGATATTTTCATAGAGGTCTCTTTTCGATACCCTGAAGATAATTAGGGGGGGGGTTTCGTGAAAACAAAAAATGTCGATTTATTTGAAACAGTCTATATATATATATATAATGAAAATAGAAATGATTTCGCCGTTCTTTCAATTTATGATTAAAGCCGAGTACCCGAAATAATTTAATCATATATATATGTATGCCAATCGGTCTTTTCGAGGACATTTTGAAGCATGAATTGGTACATTCGAGGACATTTTACCCATTCGAGGACGGTCCCCGAATTGCTGATGCAAGTATCGGTCTTTTCAGGGACGGTCCTCGAATGGGTCGGCTATTTGAGGACGTTTGAGAAAATTTAAATTATGGTTTGTTTAGAAGTTTGAGGCTATCACGATCGGATGTGGTGACATTATAAGAGTCTTCTCTGGTTTTATGTAGTAGGCTATTAAGGTCATAAATTGAACAAAGTGAGTAGTTAAAGATACAATTGTAATTCAGCAAATAGATGCACCTAGGTACGTGCTCTCAAACCAAGTCCGCTTTCTCGAATCTATTCGCTATTTTTTATTACTTTTTACAGATAAGATGTTCCGAAGCTTATTCATGAATAATTTTTGAAATTTTCGATAAGTCAGAAAGAATATAAAAAAAAAATTGGAATAATATGAATTTCATCCGTTGAATTTGAAACAGAAGTAAATTAAAATCTGTGTTAAAACAGCCACTGGTCAATGCGATTCAATGAAGTATGTAACTGTAGTCCACTTTTTCCAATCCACTCGTTTCTTTTTTATTAGTTTATATAAATAAGATTTCCCGAAGCTTAATGATGAGTTACTGGAAATTTGCATTATTTCGAAAAAATTTTTATATATCTGAAGAAAAGGCGGTGTGGTATCAAATCATGTACCTGGGCTCAGGAGAGTCTTCCGGGCTTATTGGCCGTGGTCTATTAGGAATTATTTCAACTGCGGTAGGCATCTTCAGAGGATTCTGGGTCTTAGATTGTAACTCGACCGCTGAATTTCCGAAAGTGACGCTGGATTCGATTCGTTGGTCTCACTTATACCCTGATCATTGGCGGGAGAAGGTAGTGGTTTTACGCGCGCGATGTTGATTGGTCCATCGCTTCCACTTCGTATTGGCTTGATTTTGGTCTTTTCCAACACCGGCAACCATGCGCTATGTACCAAAGGAAATTCTTCCCTATTGTTCATATTGTTCTTATGTTTATATATCTCAATGGCTTCCATGTTCATCCTAAGATAGAAACTTTTGGTGTTTGAAATAGCTTCTGCCTTTGAGAAAACAATATTGTTTTCTCAAACAATAACGGATCGAATCCAGCGTCACTTTCGGAAATTCAGCGGTCGAGCTACAATCTAAGACCAAGAATCCTCTGAAGATGCCTACCGCAGTTGTGGGCGAAACGTTAGGTGAAATAATTCCTAATAGACCACGGCCAATAAGCCCGGAAGACTCTTTTAATGTCAATATATCCGGTCGTGAAAGCCTGAAACTATTTTAACTGGGCTTAGCTTTTGCCGTCGATGGGATTTTCACAAATTTTTCCAGTAATTGATTTCGTTATGTATATGAATTTTATACGTAACAAAAAAGAATAAATATTGATATTATCAAGTCCTCAGAATCCTAATTAGAATGAAACAAATGAAATATAAAACTGGGTTGAAACAACCGGTGGTCATATGTGATTCAAATGAGAGCTTGCAGAAATAGGCCGAAATTTTTCAAAAAATTTGTTGGTGAGTTGGGTTCAACAAAATTCTGATTGTCCGATCAAAAAAACTTGCGTTAAATCGAAACAATCAGATCCCTTGATATGAAATTTCAACGAATCACTATAACTCTAATCAACTTGACAGTTCTTAATCGAGCAATCCAAGTTTTGTGAAAGTCATTTTTTATATTCAGAATACAGTTTGTATGACAAATTCAATATTTTCTCAATATCTGAAGATTTTTGCGAATAAAACTCAGTCTGAAAGATGAAAATTCAATAAAAATCAACTTTACGGACAACCAATGCCGTCGTAATAAAAACAATTATTTCATTTTGAATCACATGAATATGTGATTTCTGTCATGCAACAACACCAGATTATTATTATCGTAGGAGGATCTGGCAGTGTCTTCAAATCATTTAATATAATTTTCCTTGACTGAGAAACGAAATCTGAACTAAATGAAGTTTCTTTACATTCATGCGAATATTGAATAAGTAAAGAGAAAATTATCTCCCTTAATTATTTGTGATAAAACATGTGGCCCTCATTAAAAGTCCCTGAAGAAACGACTCTCCTTTTTTTACCTGCTTTCGGAATTTAGATCTCAATTCCCTCGTCGAGATAACCCATTTTCGCTTGCTTGTCTCAATAAGTACAGTAAACAAAGGTCTGAAATAACTTTATCACAAAAAAAATTGCATTTTTTGATTGATGACTGTTGATTGTCTCGAAAATGTACTCTAATAATGCAGGTTTTAAAATTTTAAGAATTTCGTTTTCTCGAAATCCAGAAAGTTTATCGAAAACAGTTTCAAACAAAAGTTGTAGATCGAAAGTTTGTTATTAATATTATGACTTTTCTGAATCAGAAGGTTTTCATAGTGGCTAATTAGCGGTGCATTTTTATAGAGGCGTTCTCATTTGCTAGCAATGAGAATCTACTGATTGGGAATGAGAATGGAAAATCTTGAATTTGTATTACAATTCCGTCCCCCAAAATCTATAATGATACACTTAAAAAAATCACAAATTCTTTTCACTCTGTACCTTTTTTGACAGTTATGGTATGATTGAAATTATGTATCCAATACGAGAATCGAACTCCCATAGGCGCCCGTAGAAGTTTGTTTGATGAAGCGCAGGTGACATTAGTATTCCGTTTTGTTCGAAAACAATGAGATGATCAGAATCTCCATCAATCACTTTTTTACGGAAAGAGCTGCGTTTTGGATATAATGATTGTCACGAGAGTAGGAATTCATGATCAAAAATGAAGGTTCCGAAATTTTCAGGAACCTTGAAAAAATCGGGTAAAATATGGAAAAAATTACGTTTTCTCGAAAACAGGAAGGTTCAAACAAAAGTTGTAGAATGGAAAATTTTAGTACACATGATGGCTTTTTCCATTATCGTGAAGTTTATATTGACTAATTGGAGATGTATTTCTGTATTGGGATTCTCAGTTTCTAATTTCATTACGTACGAATTGCTGAAGACGCGGCAAAGGGAGCAGGTAGTTTTACCATTCCCATTTTATAACGTTCATGTTTGTAAACGAAAATAACAAGGCTCTTTAATACAGCCGTGGATGAGAAATTCTTATCCCGGACTTCTCTCAAATTTTTTGAGTGCAAGAGAATATGTTGGAGAAATAATCATTTTTGTAGATGCATTTTGTGTTGTGTGCATTGAATTTGGCTTTATCTGATTTATGTGTTTTTTAAACGAAAAGTTGAATTTTGCGAAATGCGAACCAGAATTTGAAATAGGGATTGAATTTTCGTTCAAACTCTCTCTCTCTCTCTTCGATCAGCGTTGATTGAAAATTTTGTGGAGCTTCCTAATCGAATGCCACCCAGAAAAGTAAAAATAATTTAATTGGAAATGTGAAATGATTGAGAAGTGTTTGATTTTTCCTCTAAATATTCGAACATTCGAACTGTAGTATTAAACTTAGCATAGCGATTCGCTTTTGCAACCATTGTAATATTTCGCCCAACTCGTCGAAAAAACTGGGAATTTCCATAAGGATGGTCCGGAGATCGAATAATTATTAGTTTGACCATTAAATAACAACAGCTAACATTTGACGAACGACTAGTTTTTCGATCGAAAAACATTGATGAACTAACTGAGCAATAATCAGAACTTTCCTGGCTTTAAAGAAGTTCTTAGAAGTTTAATATTCACAAGAGTAAATGAACCAGAAGGATTATTTTTTGTCATACTTGAAAATATTTCGTCAAAACACATTAAACGATTGTCTGAAATGTTTCTTGAATTAATATAATTAATATTTCAAACTTTGAACATTATAATAGCTAATCGAAGATTATTTTTTCGGATTATTCCCCATTGGTCACTTGGTTGTGTAGGTCTGCAGAATGGAATTCAGTTCGATCTCTTATTTAGTCAGAGAATATTGCACTGACTCTTTTTATTTCAAAATAGAAGTGTCAATAATGAGTCTCTTTAATCATGCGTGAATTTGAAGGTTTCCCTGTTATCAAAATGTCAATTTATAAAATTAAAGTGAGATTATTGACCAAAAAGGCATGTCGAAATTTCTCATTTTCACATCGTTCTTATAATACCGAAGGTATAATATTCAAATCTAATATGAAGGAATAGGACCCAAACAAAAATAAAAATCTTGTCGAAGAAAAGGATAAGGTAAATATCACAATAGGTATATATCACATTCAATTTAGGTAACGTTGAGTAGCATATTTTCTGTGGTAATGTAGAATGTTAATCTTTATCCGGTGCTACATGAATAATGACATTTTCGGTGAATTCAGGAGGAGATTGAATTCCTTCAGATATAAAAATGCATTACATCATCAAGGAGTTAAACAACTCAAACTTTCACATATTCTGACATTTTTTTAATCAATCCGTTGAAATATTTATATCCATTTGCATTAGGTTTTTTAGGAAAAATCGATTCATTTTTGTTACTGCCAACTTTCGCTTCGCATGTTGTCCCTTGAATGCAGAACATTCAAGCTAAAACTGCTCATTAAGAGAGTCTTCCGGGCTTATTGGCCGTGGTCTATTAGGAATTATTTCACCTAACGTTTCGCCCACAACTGCGGTAGGCATCTTCACAGGATTCTTGGTCTTAGATTGTAACTCGACCGCTGAATTTCCGAAAGTGTTGCTGGATTCGATCCGTTGGCCCCACTTATACCCTGATCATTGGCGGGAGAAGGTAGTGGGTTTACGCGCGCGATGTTGATTGGTCCATCGAGGGTATAAGTGGGGCCAACGGATCGAATCCAGAAACACTTTCGGAAATTCAGCGGTCGAGTTACAATCTAAGACCAAGAATCCTCTGAAGATGCCTACCGCAGTTGTGGGCGAAACGTTAGGTGAAATAATTCCTAATAGACCACGGCCAATAAGCCCGGAAGCCTCTCTTAATGTCAATATATCCGGTCGTGAAAGCCTGAAACTATTTATTAAAACTGCTCAGTTTAGAGCAGAACATTTTTTTCTTATTTTTCCAAAAATTACAATTTTTTCTTCATTACAGTGTTAAGCTTGGTGAAAATTAAAAAAAAATATCACCTTGTACAATGAGCTTCTTGGTCTCACTTTCATCTATATTTCAAAAAAAAAACTTAGATTGAACTTCCGTGATTGTATGAGTTTTGGGTATTGTGCATTATATTTCTGAAAAAATCTTGAGGGTGTGCCATCAACAATTTTTCTTTCATTTTCTTTATTTTTCAAAATTCCAAATGACAGATATTTCGATGAAATTTCATATTCTGACATGGAATGGTAACATCTGATTACCCGGTAACATCCGATTTAAAAAAATCAGGTGTAAAATAACAAGTGAACAAAATATAAGTGCAGTTTTCGGGCAGATTTGAAAGAAAAATGCTCCTGAAATGTTTCTTCAGATATATCAGTTTTTGCAAACTCATAAAAATTTATCGAGACTATAAAATTCTGCTCGCTTCCTTTGTTCGATTCATTGAAGAGGGTAACAGTGAATGAAGTACTAAAATCAGTCGGTTCTTGTGCATCTGTTGATTTCGAAATATTAGAAAATGTCCATCAATAATTTTTTTCTCTTTTCCCTTTCGAAGATATGCCCAATAATATGCTCAACGCCAAAAATATATGCTATACATGAATCAAATATGCCAAATTTTGCATTAAAAATGCTGAATTTGCACCCGAGTAAGTATTTCTTCGATCTTCAACTGTAGAGAAACTAACGCATCTGGGTTTTATTGCCCCTAATTACAGTAGGCCGGGATATTTTTCTCTCGAGATAAGAACCCGGTGTGGACTGTGGAATTCGCACTGGTAAGACGAAAGGGGGGTAGGTTTACGTCTGACAGATTCAACGTATAACAATTTTTAGACTTGAGATTTTTCTTTTGGATCCATTCCATAATCTTGTGACTAGTGTTGGTTTTCTGCAATTTGAGTGCATCAATTGGTAAGTAAATTCTTTCAGCTATTGTTCTGAACTAAATATTTTGATATTTTATTCAACATATAATGAAGTTTTTATATGTGTGTTGGCGAGGAACTTTTTGATTTAGAAAAAAAATTTTTCTTCTGAGAATTGTCGTCTGCCGTTGAATTTTTTATATTTTATTTGGTTCTGAAGATATTTGAAAATTCCATAAAATAGACCTGCGCAGCACCCTTCGAAAAATTGAGTTTCAGTTAACTTGTCTGAAATAGTGCTGTACATGTACATTGTGTCCTAAATTGATCGATTTTGGCTCTTTGTGGTATTTCTGGACTTACAGGTCAAAATGATGAAAGGAGTCCGGGGTTCGATTTTTGTGAAAACCATCACTAGAAACCATTTCACGATATCTTCATTTTTTTATAATTTCGATTTATTATCGATTTCAATCATCTGGAATTCAAATTAATGAGGAATGATTCAACAATATTGGAGAAATTCAATGCGAAATTCACAAAAACACAATTGAAGCATTCGAATGAAATTAAATTCTGGTTTTTGAGAAAGTAAGTGTACTTGAAAGAAACTAAGTCTCCACTGGTCTAATTTTTCTAAATATTATGTGATATCGGTATAGATTTCTCAGTAATTAATATCTTTTTTTATGTCACTATATTTGGAAAGCCTAGATTTGCACTAATTATTATATTTTTAGTTAAACTGCTATGAAATCTGATATTATTTGGATTTTTCATGTCTTATAATTTCTAAATCTAATGTTCACCTTATCCAAATTCAAGATTTTCCCGTACAAAACATATGAGGCCGTTGGGGGTAACGGCAGCAAAGATTTCGTGGTAAGATGCCTCAAAAGGACTTTCACCGACGAAACTGCCGAACTTTGTTCAAGGACGGGCCAAAGGTCAAATAATAAAATTGCTGAAAGTCCCGTTATGAAGATTTCATTCAGTGGGTAGTTGATTTGAGGTTTTCTTTCAAAATTGATTTGAGGTGTAGCCGCGATACTGTAAAACACAACCTTTGCAGTTATTCAAATAATTCTTGTAAATTTGTTGTCCAGAAATTTTTCAATGACTTACGGTGGGTTTCACAAAGCTTTGATTGTACCATTCAACAACCTTACGTAAATTCAAACCGATCGAATTACTCGTTTTGAAGTTTTAACGAATTGCGGTGGCTCCAATTAACGAAGTTTTGTGAAACCAACCCTCAGACACTTATACGATAAAAATTCAAAACGTTGACAATTATTTTTTTATCTTCTCATCAATTTGAATATGTTGAACCAATGAATTGAATAGTTGAACGAAATTGTTCAAATAACTAAAGTTATAAATTATGGTTTCTTAATCATTTATCGATTGGAGAAAATGAAGGTACAATCATTCTATAATCTAATATGATTTCTCAAATACTTGAACTTGCTTAAAAAAAGAAGATTATTTCAACTTATACTTTCATTCTTTTCAGATGTGGTGAGGAAGAGTACAGGCATTTCGGAAAAAGACTTCGGAATATAATATGTGAACGAATGGCTGCGACATGCCAGGCAGAGGAAAGAAAGACAGATGATGAAACTTACTATATTATGTACTCAAACCTATTATGCATCTTTTTTTGTTTACTTTTTTTCCATTTTTTTGTTTGTTATTATATTAATGTTATTAATCATTATAGTTGTTTTCACTATCCTCATGCAGTCAATGATTTAATCTAAAATATATGTAAATTTATTATTGGTAAATTTGCTCTCCGCCAGTCAAAAAAATAATGTAAATGGGAGCAAATCTTCTTATTGGACGAAATGAATATTGAAATTGAAAATTTCGAATAACGTCACATATATAAAGTAACAAAATTGAATCTGAATATTTATCACAAAAAACCTCTCATTAGTCAACGCAATGATTATAACAAAATATGTCCCAAATGCGATAAGAAATGGCTGAATTGAAAAAGGTTTAATATTTATCACAAAAAACCTCTCATTAGTCAACGCAATGAGTATAACAAATTATGTCCCAAATCCGAAAAGAAATGGCTCCCTATTTGAAGATATCTTCTAGTATCACATCAAAATTCCTATGCGACGTCAGAAAGAAATAAAGAAAAGTGGTCTCAAAATTAACTCGCATGGGCGTCTCAAATGTGACAAGAAATGGAGTATCATTGTGGCCAGTTTTGCGACCGCATATTCAACTACTCATTATTCCGAAATGCGTACTTGATGTGGAGGACTTTTGGATGCATATGCGAGCACGTGTAGAGGTAACACACATCGCATATGAGAGTTACATTTCCATCGCCGTGTTTGCTGGGTAATTGTAGTTATTCAATGGTCAGTAGTTGGGGGAGAAAGATGAAAGAGGGCGCTTGACTTTTAGATGCTTATTTAATGAATTCTATTCAAAATCAAATTGGACTCTACTTTGGCATATTTTAGGTCCAACAATATAAGTACAATCTTGGCCGCTGAGGATTTTATTCCTTCAAATTTTTTGTGAATTTCGTCGGAAAATGGACAGATTTAGAATTAACATTTCTAGTCAAGCAGACCCTGCCGCCACTGAAGAGCCACCGCTTATGTTATCTCGATGAATGGAGATACCATAGAATGAAAGCTTGAATATGAGTGTCCAGAAATGAACTGTGACAAAATGATTATGTGATATGGTGTAAACATGTAAGGATCCTTGCTTGTCAATCAACAAAGGTTTGATGGGCCAAGAAGTTTATCTGTTAGAACTGATGGATGTTACCCTGAAAAATTGTGATAGATGTACGTCATTGTTGCTATACCAATATTCACTTTTGGTGGAAATACTTAAATAACCTAGGTGAGTCAGAAGGTTACGAAAAAAACCCATTAAGTTGAGATTAGGTTAGGAAATTGAGTTTGTGTGGGCATTACTGAATAAGCTCAGCAGTGAATTTCATAAGCGATGACATCATCAAGGAAGTGGGCATACAAAAGCATTTTACTACAATGCAAACAGGGAAATGATATTGAGAAAGGAAATACTACCACCTATAAAACCATTGTATACACAGATATTTATGAGATACTCACATGATTTACTATCACGACGGTTGAACTTTTTATTGATGCGGAATATTCCTTTGATATGAAAGTAAAGTACAGAAAAAGGATGAAAGGGGGATGGATTACCCAAATAAATTTATAGGCTACTTCGAAAAAATATTTTGGGATCCTGGTTGAAAGCAACGCTTCTTAAAAGCGGGACGTGTCTGGTCCAGTGTTGAAAAAAGGTGAATAGTTGCAGTGCGGCGTACCCCTTGCAAGGGCGGTCCTAGCCTTAAATTTTGGGGGGGGTCGCCGTTATGGGTTTGAAGTTTTCTGGTCGGTTTTATTGCACGAAGAGCTCACTATAAGAAATCTAATTTTAAAATTTGGGGGGGGGGGTTTCATGACCCCCCAGGGACCGCCCATGACCCCTTCAAGCAACCTATCAAGCTTTCAACTTTCACCTGAAATACTATGGAGTCACCCGATAAAGTGGGAGCTATCGAGGTCTTCTGGCAAATAAAAATTTATTTTATGTGTTATATCAAGAAAGTTCTCAGAAAAGCATTGAAGAAGTTGTAATCAACGAAATTCATCAAAAAGATGAAGGAAAATACACTACCCCGATGAAACTAAATTGAAAAAAAATATATATCAAATGTCCTCGAATTGCCACATACATGCATTTTTCCATATAGTTCGCTAAAAAATTCACATATGGCGAAATTGATCGGATTATATGGTTCAGCATCAACAATAGAATCTAACTATGTCATAAAATTCAAAATATAGAAAAAATATGAAACGTCCTCGAAAAGACCGATCGGCATAAATATATATATATATATATGTATATATATATATATATATATATATATATCATTATTATTATTATTATTCAAATTAATAAGGGTTGAGGTTTTCACCTATAAACCCAAACAATAACCAAAATAAACATGAGGACACTCTACAAAAGTAAATCAAGAAAATATTCAATACAGAGAACAAATTCAAAAAAATAAAACATGAAGAAAAAATAAAGAATCCAGAGAGCTCAGTCTACCGGAGCAATCTCATCCATCTATCGTAGCGGTTCTTGAAAACATTGACAGACTCCGCATTCACCACATCAAGCGGGAGACCATTCCACACATCAAACACCCTGTTGGACAAAAAGTTCATCCTCTGATTTGTCCTGAAGGTCTCTTTGGCTAATTTGAAGTTGTGACCTCTCAATCTATTGACTCCACTTCTGAACATCGAAGCAATGTCGACACCACCAAAGCATGAATGCAGAGCTCTAAAGGTTATTATGGTGTCTCCCCTAGTTCTGCGGTCCTCGAACGTTGTGAGCTGAAACATCTTGAGACGGTCTTCATAGGATGGACGAACCCGTCCGAAGGGTATTCTTGTGTTCCAGCGCTGCACAGACTCCAACATATCTACCTCTCTCCTCAGTGACGGCGACCAAGCTGGACCAGCATTTTCCATGATTGGGCGGACAAATGATTGATAAAGGAGCTTGCATGTTGTAATATCACACCTGGGAAATGCCTTCTGAAGTTGAAAGGTGATCTGCTTCGCCTTTGAACAGATGGACGTGATATGATCAGACCAGCTTAAGTCACTTGATACAATCAAACCCAGATCACAATGACGAGAGACTGATAACAGTGTTGTACGGTCGACGCTATATGCTATTTTTGGGTTATTTTTCCCAATGTGAAGGACGCAACATTTCTCCACATTGAGCGGCAGGCACCAAATGTTACACCATTCACTGATAGCGTCAAGATCGTCTTGAAGGGTGTTTTTGGACTGGGTGAAGTTGTATAATTTTGTATCATCGGCAAACATAGCATATGGAGATTTGATGATCGAAGGGAGGTCACATGTGTACATAATAAATAGTATAGGACCTAGGACAGACCCCTGAGGGACCCCACTGACGACAGGTGTGTCTTTAGTATATATATATATGTTTTTTTTTCCTTTCACACTGATGTGGGCGATGGTATCGCCCACCTTGTTCAGGTGCCACATGTCCCTCATCTGTCTAGCTAAAGCTTGATATTTATATAATATATATATATATATATATATATATATATATATATATATATATATACAGGGTGAGTCGGGAGGAACGGACCAAACTTCAGGTGTGTATTCTATAGCTCGAAATAATATAAAAAAACTCATATGTTATTATCCGATTTTCATTTGTTCTCAAAGTACAGCGTCATTATAAAGAACAACATTTTCTATATTGAAATAGTTTCATTTATAGCATTATTTTAATAAATGCACGAAAATCCCGCAATGAACCTCGAAACACATTCGTCTGCGAAGGGCTCTCGATGCTTTTCTGATTGATTCGTGATTTTCTTTAAAAAGAAATGCCGTATTTCTAATGCGTCGAATTAGAGCATCCCGAGTGTCACTTCAACTTTGTATACCTCGTTCTTGAAGCAGCCCCACAAACAATAGTTCAATGGTGTGAGGTTTGGAGATCTTGGAGGCCAACTAATACGACCACAGCGACCAATCCATAGTCTGAGAAACTCTTGATCTGAATATTGGTTGACCTTATTTAAATATTCTAATTACCCTATAGTTTGAAAACAAATCGGATAACAACATATGAGTTTTTTGGAATTATTTCGAGCTGCAGAATACACACCTGAAATTTGGTCTGTTCCTCCCGACTCACCCTGTATATATATATATATATATATATATATATATAGATATATGAAAATTGAACGTGTGGCACTCGAGGACTGCCGCGGTGAAGCTATTGCATAGCATCTATTCAAAAATAATAAGATAATATTGTTGATTTAAAATATTTATTTATCTTACAATACATGTAGGTTATTCAGGAATGTTTATCATTGAAACTATAGGTTTTTGGTAACTGAAATAAGAAGCACACATAAGTTTGTGATTTAATGTCTTCTAAATATCTGGAAAATACCGCGTCAATAGTGGTCCCATATTTTGTTGTGGATCATTAATCATTTTTAATTTCAATTTTTCCGAAAGAAAAGTTGTCAACCGCTATGATTTTTATCAGCGAAGTTAATGTTGAAATCGCCAGCCAAGATAAGTGGAAATTCGTTACCATTGGTACCAAGTATTTTCGACCCTTCTTCAGTGTTCTCCAGTAAAGTGCGATGAATAAAATGCTCTACCTCGTCCAATTTTGGATTCGGAGAAACGTGAATTGCTACCATTGCTATGTGTAGGCCATTTCTAAGTTTGCATTAGCATGCACGAATATCTCCAGCAAATGAGCATCTAACATTAACATCGCTAACGTCTTCAATATTTATTCCAATATTCGGAGTCATAATATTAGTCACATTATTACTATTTTGGTGAATAGCTACCCCACCTTTTGGAACAGTATCTCGTTTGAATTGAACAATACAATTGAAATTAGGAATTTCAATCGGATTATCACGCGTCATGCACGTTTCGCTAAGAAGTAATACATTGGTAGAGGTAGAATCTTGCTACTGAGGAGTGTGGATGATGGACGCCATATTTCGTCAAGATGGTGCGTATTCTTGTATCCAGCGCCTGCAGCTCCGTGTTCGACCACATGAGTATCCCAAACGTGTAAGTCATCATCGGCATAGCCCACGCGTTCAAGGCAAGGAACAAGGACTTTGAATTTAATTTGGATTTTAGCACTTTATTGAACCAGTAGAATAACTTTTTCTTGAAGGTTTATTTCATTTCAGTGTTCTTTATTTCAAGTGCTTCCTGTATGCCTAGATATTTATAGTTATCCTCTTTGCCTAGGCTCCGAAATCCAACTCCATCCAAAACATTGGACCCATCCTCTGCGATTTTCCCCCTTCCCACAGTCAACCTCGCACACTCTTCTAGGCCCATTTCCATTCTTATGGTCTCACTGAATGCTGCCACGATTTCCAACTGTTTTTCCAACTGTTCGTCGTTAGATAGCTTGAGGTCGTCCATGTATAGCTAATGGGAAATCTTAATTTTCCTATTTTTGTCTAATATGTATCCATATTTTTGGATGTTTATCAGTGTGCTGAGGGGGTACAACGCTAAACAAAACCACAAGGGACTGAGTGTATCCCCTTGAAAGGGACCTCGCTTTATTTCGATCACGTCGGTTCTCCCTCCGGTCTTCAGTTCCAGGCAGGTACACCAACCACTCATTAGATGTTTGAGTAAGTTAATTACTGAGTCAGCTGTCCCGTACATGTCCAAAACTCAGCAACCATGAGTGGGGCACAGAATCAAATGCTTTTTTATAATCCACCCATGCAACCGAGATGTTTCGTAGTTTCTTCCTAGCGTGCTTGGCGATGATTAAATATATATATATATATATATATATATATATATATATATATATATATATATATATATATATTTATCCTGCGTACCATATTGCGTCCATACATTGACATTGCGCCATACACAGTTGCGTCCTCAATGATACTGCGTCCGTATACCGGACGCAGCATTGTTTTACTACAATATCTCCGATGTTTCAAGGTTTCCAATGATGGGAGTTGCCGCTAAATATGCAGTGTAATCGGGGCTTTCCTTGATAAAAAAATTAAATTCATTCATGACTGAATGAATTGGTTACAACATTTTTAAAATCGTATTCGCGGACGTAGTAACGTGCGGTCCATGTAACCAATAGTATATTTTTAGTTCACGCAAATTCTGCTAAGAGGGCGCTTTGGATGGTGAAACTTTATATACATCCAAATATACATGTTTCATTCAAAGTATAATGTTGCGTCCCCAATCTGGCATCAATGGACAAGAATACATGCGGTTCGATCTTCACATCTAAAATCTGCCCGATTCAACGTCGCTTCGGCTTTCGGTTCACAGTTTGAAGAAGAAATAGTGTTATCGTGTCTCAATCGAAATCGTTTGTGGGCATTGCACAATCTGAAATCTGTTAACATTTTCAATCACTTTCTTTAAGAATCTGGTTTTTCGATATTTGTTTTCGGTCCTTTCAAAAAAGCTTATTTTTTCCTGGCTATAATTAGATATCTACACTTGATACATCTTATATGTTTTCTATGAGTTTTGAACTGCTCTCAATATGATGTTATATTCATTCAACAAATGAACATGAATATCATGAACTAATGTTGGTTTACGTGTGATGGAAGAAAAAATGAAATTTCATTTTTTAAGAACCAGGATTCGACTATCGATATATCAATTACTTACTAAACCGCTTTGGTGGTAAATAGAATGAAAACGATATATTTCTTATTTATTCAATAAAAATTTCATTCGAAAAAATTGATTATGAAACATCTATTTTAAGAGGTAAAGATATCTCATTAGTATGAAATCATTGATTACCCTCGATTAAAACAATCAATGTTTGCCATTGAAATAAAAAACATGTCTTCATTGAGCCAAATTTAAAATTGGTTCGCACCATTGTCGTTTCATAATTCATTTCGGAAATGAAGAAAATATTATTCTTCGGAACAACAAATTCAATATTCAAAGGGTCATGCATTTCAACATACAGCGTATTATCCGAATTTCAACAAATTCCCTTTCATTAAATACTTCTATTTTCAAAATTAGAATATTCTTTTCTGATTCATTCAAATTACTTGACTGTATTATGATTTCAAATTACTTAACTTTAAATAGGTTTTGTTTATGATTTTCATTCACGATACCCAACTGGACTCAGATATGGGATTCTGGAAGTCATACTATTGGTTCATTTTGTCGATCATTGAATCATTGAGAAATTTTGATTCATTCCTCTTCGATTTCTGCTCTTATACAATTTACGGCAATTATCGGGAAGATAATCGATTATAAATTATCTATTACTTTGGCCATTGAAAAAACATGGTAGAAACGATTGAATCTCTGCGTTTTATACGAATGCTCACGTAAAAATAAATTAGAGTTCCAACGTAATACCAATGCATTCATACGGAGTTTTTCACAATCCAAACAGGAACATTTCACTCATTAAAATGATGCTTGTGAACAAAGATTTTATTTCGAACAATTTCCTTACTAAGACAAACGTCTGACCTAAGTGCTTTAGCTCAGGCATATCATAGTGGTGTAATAATTGAAATATATTTCGGGACGAATCTGCATTTCAGTACCAATTCATTATTTCCACTTCCAGTCGCCATAACAAAATTGATTAAAAATTTATATAATAGGTTTTTACAACATCAATCTGGAATCGTTTGGTAACTGAAGCAGTATGGTCGGTCTCATTCAGGCAATTACGCAAAAACCGATCTAAGTGTTTCTTATGTTTTTCAAGAAATAATCAATCATAAACAATAAATGAATGGAAATTCTTCGTATTTTTCCTTGTTTTATTCATTGTGGAACATGTGCAATATAGTGCTCACTTTATCCTCAAATCCATTTTGCCATATTTATAGATATATAAATTTTTACATTTATATGATCAAAAAAGCAAAATGTTACATTCGGATGAATAATATCAAATTCCCTTCGATTGCCCCTGTTTATTGATTTGAAAAGAGATGCTATTTTCAGATACATTCAATTCCTTAATGAATTCAAAACGATTACGTATTCTAAATAATAATAATAATTTTGGTTGAGGCTTTCGCATCCATCGTTCAGTGAGAACATCTCCTGAAATATAACTCCTGAAGATGCCAGACACTCGAACTGGAGAAACGTCGAGAACTAATCTACGACGACGGCCTAAATGCTCGAAAGAACAGGTTACATTGAACACACTTAGGCAGTTCAGTTCAGTGAGAACATCTCCTGAAATATAACTCCTGAAGATGCCAGACACTCGAACTGGCGAAACGTCGAGAATTAATCTACGACGACGGCCTAAATGCTCGAAAGAATAGGTTACAATAATAATTTTCTTTTACAAATTCCGCCAAGTGTCTCATACTCATTTCCAATTGCTATTTATATCATCAATATTTGACTTCTGGAATGAAAAAGACTGATATCACCTAGGAGCATCAATGACAGAACAATAATCAAGTCAAAATAATTCATTTATCACAATAAACATTGAATAAAACAAACGTAGATCTACGTCCACGAAACTTACCAAAAGGTTGACGCTCGCTTGGACGAAGCGAACAGGCGCGTCGTTTTTCCGCCCGAGAAGTTTACGTTGCATTCAATGGGAGACACGATTCCCGTCGCCTCGCCAAAGTGAGCGAAGTCTTCATTCAAATCAATGTAAACATCGCGGCAGAAAACAAAGCGTTATATTTAATTCACCGCCAAACTGCTAGAATAAGTTTACGCGGGCTATCGTTTGCTGCGTATATATATTTGATAGCTTCTTTCACGAAGTACATTGATGCGTCACTTTTAGGTATTTCCGAGGGTATTTCGTTCAGTTTCAGCTAATGATTCGGTGTAGAAGATTATTCTTCTCTCTTGGGTTATCCCAATATACATTTCTTTCATGAAGTCATTCTTGCGTCCTCAACCCTAGTTTACGTGTTTATTAGTGAATTGGTCAGTTCCAGTAGATGATTCGATGTGTGCACATGTGTTCTAGTTCGCGGCTTGAATTCGATCGTCACTGGTAAGTAGGTTCCATGTATGCTTTTAAAGTATTCATCTCAATCAAATGTGGATTGAGAAATTTAAAGAGCCGAAAGAAATTTCTTCAACATTGAGCCAGAAACTTGTTAGGATGTTTAATTCTTTGAAAACTGTTTCATAGACTATTATGTAAATGAAATTTGAGATTTCAGCAGATAGACATTCGCATATTTATTGCTCCAGAGTGTGCCGAAATTGGAAAATTTTTCAGTTTAAACAATAAATTAGTTGAAAAATCGCGAAGGTCAGAAACATTCTCAGAATGCATAGGGACTGTTTATCAAATTTCTTTGAAATATTCTCAAACAATGTAGCTGCACGTTAATCGGACTCTTTCTGAAAAGGTGTTTGGAAGGTAACATCTTTTGATTGCAAATTCTGAAGTTTATGAAAAATCAATAGGGGTATTATAGTAACACATCATTTGGGAGGTTAAATTTCATTTTTGAATAAGCCAGAAAATGTGTACTTTGTCATTGAACTTGCGATGACCAAAAACTTTTCATATTAAGATTATGTAGTGTAGTTTGAATATCCAAATCAAGTTTCTTACGTTTCCTTGCGAATTGAACACTATCCACCACAGCTGTATACCGGATATTTCAGGAATCAGACTCACCCCCCAAACTAATCCACATTTTTCAAGATATCGAATTTATATTCTGGACACACTACTGTTATAATCATGATATTCTGCATCTAGGTTCATGAATATTTGCAGGCATAAACCGCAATCATTCATCATCTCTATAGAAATAAAATTTCAGTATTTTTCTAACCTTGAAGTAATATTATTCAGGCATATTTTTTCATATTCCGATGTCGATGAGAAAATGAAAGTAATTTTGAATATTTCTTGTGATTGATTCAATGATTCATGGAAGTTAAGCCGTTATCTATGTTTTATTCATACATACATACACTCATTGAAAGAATTAGAGGAACAAACAATTGTTGCGAATTTTTAGGATTTTTCAGAATTTATATCAGTGAAAAATGAGGTCTTATGAAAAGTTAATGGAAGTTTCTTCTTTTGATATATTTTAGAACAAAAATTTTTGGAACTACCTGTTCTGCGTAATATCAAAAAGTAGCCGGAGAAGAAATTTTGCAAATTATTTAGTTTTTTTCAAGCACATGAACTTGAGAAAAAATTTCTGGACTTAGTCATAATATGGACCAGAATCATTCAGCTTCAATCCATATTTTTAGTATAGCAATTTTCATCTGAGATATCAGACTTTGAATCAGAAAGGACCTCTTCGTCTTTAATCGACGAAATCTCAACAAATAATGATCGAACTGGGATGAATATCCTACAAGATTCTACCAGAAAAGTTCGAGAAAATTTTTTTTTTTTCATCCCGAACATGAAATTGAAAGATCAGTGTAATTTATGGGTGTCGAGACCATCAAAGCCTACATTTCAAATCTTCACGAAATGAGCAATGTTGAGCATGCTTTTTACAGCTGATTATACCCCTGAGAAGTTGCATTCCGATCCAACTAACCGTTTTCATATTGCGAACAGTCAAAGTTTCCAAAAAAATCAAAAGTTATGTTTTCCACGCTCGAATTTGTTTAATCATGGCTTGAATGGAAAAAACATTTCCCAGAATATTTTTCGAAAAATTTACCGAAATTTGATTATTTTTTGATTATTACGTTGTACTTGGAGATTATTTTGGAATAAAAAATTTATTATTATTATTATTATTTCATTTTCATTACCGCCGGCCTTAGCATTACCCAAAGCGTACCACGAGGAGGTAGCACGGTCGGATTTACCTGAATACGCTAGACATGCAAACGCCTAAAAAACAGAAGAAAACGAAAAACAAAAAAAAAACAAAACAAAACCGTAAATCCGACCGTGCTACTTCCACGTGGTAGACTCTACGCTTTGGGTAATGATTATTATTATTATTATTATTATTCTTCGGAACAGGGGTCGTTGTGGCTACGTTCAGCCTTCTGGGAACTTGGGTTATGATAAAGCCGGCGGTAATTAAAATGAAATTTTTCCAGAGTTGAAACCCTTGAAAACAAATCAAAATGGCTGTAGGTACTAAAAGTATGAATTGGAGCTGAATGAATAATCTATCTAGTCCATATCATGGCTAAGTGCAAAAAAAATTTCTCAAGCTGGTATGCTTGAAAAAAAAACTGAATAATTTGCAAATTTTTTTCTCCGGCTACTTTTTGTAATTATGCAGAAGAGGTAGTTTCAAAAATTTTATTTTAATATATCGAAATGAGAATCTTGAAGCTCTCATTGACTTCTTATAAAACTTCAATACAATCATTTTTCACTGAGATACAAAATTCTGAGAAATCACAAAAAATTCGGAACAATTGTTTGTTCCTTCAATTATTTCCATTAGTGTATAATCGGTTTTAATAAGTTCTCCGACCTCTTCCTATACCCAGTCTCTATTGATCTCTATATTTCCTGAGATCTTCTTATTTCATGTTCTCTCATTTCCTTGTCTATCCCCTCCCTCCAACTGTTCCGGGGACTTCCTCTTTTGCGTATTCCAGTTTGTTTCCAGAACAAAATTTGTTTTGGTAGTTTCTCTCTATGTTTTATTCATTCGGGTCCGAATTATGAATGATATAATATCAAGATCGAGACTAATAATGTTTGAAAAATTTTCTCGGCATTTTTCTGACCCACTTTCAATCAATACTTCAGCAGGAACCAATCAGGTATCGAAAGCTTCTGAATATGAGAAAAAATATCCTCAATAATATTCTTTCACAAATACATCGTGTAGGTAACTACTGACCAAATGATCAATTTGCCACTTTGAAATTTCTACTTCGTTTTTCGTTGCACAATCTCCTATCATTCAGGTGTTTTTTTTAGCTATATTCAGGTTTATTTCTTTTATTTCTTATTTGCAGTACACACAAACATCTAGTAAGTAAGTACCTGGCATTCGCATATTATGTTCAACTTCATATCAGTTTCTTCCTACTATTGTCCACAATTGTTTTAGTTGTGCTTTATTCTATAGTCTATACACATGATTCCTCTTATTGAGTATAGTAATATGATTCGTGACTTTCTGAATAATGATCTCCGCTTGCATTGGTTCTGGCATAAAAATTCATATTTTCATGTCGAAGAGAGTGCCTATTTTCCGATTACATATTCATGAATAGAATAGTTGAACTTTCAAAATGGCGTGTCACCGGACCCCTTTTATCATTTAAGATTTTCAATGGTTGCCATTCCACGTAATAGAATGTTCATAAACCTTCAGGACTTGTAATGAAAATATGAATATTGACCTGTTCTATTATTTTTCAACGGAACTCGCGAGAATATCTGGCTCTACGGTCACCCAGTGAGCTGTGATAAAAAGTCATTTATTCCTCGAACTAATTATCTGAAATTTCTAGACATTTAAAACGGAATTCCATGAGTTTTTTCCACAAAAATATTGAATGAATTACGCTCATAAATATTTCACCTTTTTGATAAAATGACCTTTAGACCCAAATCCAATAAGATTGAATTCATCATTTTTTTTTCAGAAATGTTTTCGTCGAGAATAAACAGAATAATGTCGGCAGTCGTTCCTGAGGTAACAGAAATCAGATAAGCTTTATTTGTACTAATTTCATTTCGTTGTAGAATGGATTCAGGAATAGAATGTGCAATGTTCCTTTGAGCCCAAGAAAAGGGAGTACAGGCTCTAATGAGGATTCATATGAAAAAAAGGTAATTAATGCATTACAGTATCACAAATATGTGTGTGCGTTATATTTGATATATTTATATATATTGAATTGATTGAATTTTTTCCAATTGGCATTACCTGATTTCAGACAAGAAGTGACAGCTGTAATGAAAAGGATATCAAAGAAGCGGAAGATCTTCCAGTCGACAATACTGAGGTGATTGATTATGCCAATATTCATGCATATCTTGATAAAATTATTTATATTTCAGTCTTTTTCAAACATCTCAAGCCCACCGGCAATGGAAGATATTTTCGATTTTGAGGTATAATGAATATAAGATTCAATTTTTAAATGGATAATACAATACTTTTTCATTTCAGATATTCACACCACCTTCAGAAAAAGAAATTCCATCAAAAGATGAAATCAACACGAACGAAAAAAAAGTAATTCAAGACTCATTTCCTTTTTTTCTATGTAGTTGAATTTTTTCAATTTCCCCAATTTGCTCTCATACCATTGAAATGAATCATTTTCAGGCAAAATCAAACGAAAATGAAGAAGCCAGTTATCTTCTCGATCAGGATATTTGTAACAGTTTTGGAGAATATAGTCCATTAAGTCCCCCTTTGTATGAGGTATGCATTATATTTTTCTCAAAATTTCATGAAGAATATTCAATGTCGTATATTTCAGTTCGAATCATCTGTAGACGACTCGGATATAGATCCGACATTTGATCCAAAACAAGAGGTGAGTGACTAACTTAAACTACTTTCATAGCATATTTATAAAAATATCTAATTTATTTCTAGTTCAAACAAAAGAAGAGACGTTTCCGATCTTTATTGTCGGATTCTTCAGGATCATCAAAAAATAGCTCCTTGAATATGCCTTCCAGTACTGAAAAACCTATCCGGAAAAATTTTATCCTTCACGAAAATATACTTTTGAAAAGTCCGAACGAAAATTCGTACTCAACACAAGGACGCACTAAAAACTCCATTGACGGAATCAAAAATAATTCATATTTTTCCAAAATGAACCATAATGAAAAAAATAATGAAAATATGCACCTGAAGGGTTCAAACAAGAACTCAAACTCTAATGTCCTGTGTACTTCTAGTCTTGATAAAGAGATTAAACCAGCTGAAATAAAGGATACTTATAATACGACAAAAGAACAAATGAAAGATTCAATATCAAGAAACGAAATTGTCAAGGATTGTTCGAACTTCAGTAATCTTCATCAAGAGACGAATAATAATCTGAATATATCAACCGATGATCCAAAAGCTTCATCTTCAAAATACAAGAGAAAACCAGATTACTGTTACTTCTGCGAAGTCGAAGTACTTAATTTTGCTAGACATATTCAAAGAAATCATTCATACGAAACTGAAGTAGCTAGAATTATGTCTTTTGAACCAAAATGCCAAGAGAGAAAGGACCTCATAAATAAACTAAGGAAACGGGGTAATTTCATAAGAAATTCTCAGGGTTT
Organism: Hippodamia convergens; assembly: GCA_038502775.1. Taxonomy (NCBI): domain Eukaryota; kingdom Metazoa; phylum Arthropoda; class Insecta; order Coleoptera; family Coccinellidae; genus Hippodamia; species Hippodamia convergens. The sequence goes on along the minus strand of JAVSIQ010000819.1, from coordinate 51,584 downwards.
TTTCAAACCAGTAAGATCAACCTCAATAAATCGAAATTTATTACCTTGTTCTAATTGCCTAGGATTCTACTCCTCAAAATTATTATACAGGCATAGGAAGAAATGTGATGTTTCGGCCACGGCTAATGCACAATCATCAGGCCAAAATACGTTAACAAACAACATCAACAATCGTATCGATGCTCGGTTGAAAAACGAAGTATTTCCGAGGATGCTGCCAGATAAAATAAGTCTGGAAGCAAAGAGTGATCCTCTCATTTGTGCGTTCGGTGCACAGTATATAAAGATTCACAGAGAAAAACATTTTATTAATGTTACTTCCAGGAAAATGAGAGAACTCTCCAGGCTCCTCTTGGTATTGAAGCAGAAAGAACCTAAGATAATCAACCTTTTCGATGCACTACAACCAAAATACTTCAATGTGATTTGCGATTCAGTGAAAAGTGTGGCAAAATATGATGAATTGAATGATTCATATAAGTCACCAACCTACGCAAAAAATATTGGAACTTCTCTGAAGCAATGTTGTGATCTAGCCATTAGATACAATTTAACGGAGCAGTATTCAGTTTCCAGAGCAGAAACTGAAGTGAACCTGAAAAATATGTTACATCTCTTCACTTCTAGTTGGAGATTCGAAATATCCAGCCAAGCAGGAACGGATTTAAATATGAAGAAATGGAATAAAATAACTATCGTTCCTCTTGCGGAGGATCTGAAGCTTCTCAAAAAATATCTAATTTCGAAGGCACAACAGGCCGTTAACTCTTTAAATATTGATCCTCATGATCAACTGGCTTTCAAAGTATTGCTTGAAACCATTTACTGCAGAATAATTCTGCTGAACAGAAAAAGACCCGGTGAGCTACAGCGATTATTTCTTCATACCTACCAGACTTGTGGGGCGAAAGAGGGAAGTAGTCGATATGAGGAATTCGACCCACTTGTTACCACAACAGAAAAAGTACTTCTGAAGAATTTCAAAAGAGTAGTCATAAGAGGAAAACGGGGAAGAGGTGTTGCTGTCTTGTTCAGCAAGGATGTGCAAGAGCACATCGATGTTCTCTTGTCAGTACGAAAAAATGTTGTAGATGAGCGAAATCCATATTTATTTGGTAAACCTGGACTTTTGACTCCAATTATTGGATACAAAGTATTACGAGAATACGCACGCGCTAGTGGAGCGCAAAATCCTTCTGCAATAACATGCACAAAACTCAGGAAACATTTAGCAACATTATCCCAGTTGTTTTCTCTGAATGAGACCGAAATTGACCAATTGGCCACATTCATGGGCCATACGATTGGTGTTCATAAAAATTCTTATAGATTACCAGACGATCTACACCAAACGGCAAAAATATCAAAACTTCTTCTTCTGCTTGAAGGCGGAAACCTTGAAAAATATAAAGGGAAAACTCTAGATGAAATTGATGTTGATCTAGAAGAAAACCTACTCGATCGCACAAACTGCAATGAGAGTGACGAACACAGCAACGATAGTGACAACGAATCACAGCCACTGTTCAATTTTTCCCATCCCGAAGAGGCTGTTGCAGAAATAGACAACATCCGTACATTGACAAGCAAAAGAGATAAAACGCTGAAAACAGAGAAAAAAAAAAGATCATTGGTAAAGTGGACGACAGAGCAAAAAAAGATCGTAAAAAAATTTTTCAAAAAACATATTCGGAATAGTATTCCTCCAAAAAGGGCTGAATGCGAAAAACTGAAATGTCAATATCCCGAAATATTGGAAAATAAAGATTGGCTGAAAATAAAGGTGTTCATACAGAATATTTATTCTGGAAAACAGAAGAATTCTGATACAGAGTAATTTAGATTCTTATCTAGGGAGTTTGTTTTTTTCGCTTGTTTCCCAGAGAATTATTATTTTATTTTTTCAGGAAACGTTATGTTTCTGATTGATTACATTTCTGTTTTTATAAGAATTGTTGATTTTTATTCGTTTTACAATTATAAAATAATAAATGTATATATTGTTATGAATAAAAAGAAGTTTATTTTATCCATTGTTCAAGTTGGTTCAACCCTGTCCTTCTATTTAAATACCCAAGGAAATCATAGAACGTTTTAAAATCACCAGTTCACAATTATGGACAAATTGAGTCAGGGAACCAAAATTTGTATTCCTACAAATGGGAGATTTGAAAAAAGAAAAAAATCATATGTAATCATTGATAAACTTGAGGATGGAAATTTTTTCGATTTATCAGAAAAATCTCAGATAAAATGGAACAAACGATAGGCTTTTTAGTTTGCGCATGGGTAGTTGAGGGTAGAATCTGAAGAAAAACTAAATGATGACTCTTCTGTACTAAATCCGATCGAATATTTTAAGAGATATATCTCATTTCATGTGCAAGAAATCCGAAATTCACTTGTGCCTTATTCAAAGGAGGTGATTTCTTCAATACCATATTATCCGTTATTTTGAAACTTTGTATTTTATTCAGAATCTTTATTTTCTTTATATCTTCTCATTGAAGTGAAATATTCGACAAAATGAAATTAATGGTTTGTATTCAGAAGCATTACCAATGCATCAGATGATAACATTGAATGTATTTGACATTAAGAGACTCTTCCGGGCTTATTGGCCGTGGTCTATTAGGAATTATTTCACCTAACGTTTCGCCTACAACTGCGGTAGGCATCTTCAAAGGATTCTTGGTATGAGGTTGTAACTCGACCGCTGAATTTCCGAAAGTGATCACTTGTGGGCGAAACGTTAGGTGAAATAATTGCTAATAGACCACGGCCAATAAGAGCGGAAGATTCTCTTAATGTCAGAGCATATCCGGTCGTGAAAGCCTAAAACTATTTATTGAGTGTATTTGTCCATAATTGTGAACATTTTATTGCTCTATGAAAAAACAAATTCTACTTTTTTTCGTGAAAGATATCTCATATTTGGGGTCTGGTAGTAAAAGGGTTCATCAGAAACAGATTTAACAGGCACTAGATCGCCAAAACCATCATATCAGAAATATTACTTGACATTCATGAAGTACAACAAATACATAATTAATTTATAAATCGATTACACATCTCCGCTGAAAATATTGTTTTTTCAATTGCATCGAACAAATCTTCTATTTGAAACCATATTTTTTTCTCGAGTTCGAAGATGAAAACAGAAAAATTTGATTTGCTTCATATCTTTTCCTATGCAAATTACCAATAAAATCCATATGAATTGATTTCAAAATGAATGCGCTACGTTTCAATATTTCAACTAGAATTGATCTGAAAGTGAATAGAAATTGAAAAAAATCTATTTCACAATGTAATAATATACGGTATTTAAAGTTTCCACCAGGAAATATATTTATGGAATTGGGAGAATTTAATTGAATTATGTACTTTTCACCTAGAATTTATTTATTGTAGAATAATGAACGTTATCAATTAGTATTTTTCTTCATGATACTTCGTAGCAAAGTAGACATCATTGTATACGTCCAAAATAAAAAAAAATATAAAATATCGAAATTTGAGGTATGGGGTACAAATATGTAAACTTCTTCTACCTAGAGTGTTCAGTAACTCATCATTATTTGCGATTGTGCTAATTATACTTAGTGTGTTGGTTTATTCAGTCAAAAAAGCATCGACATATATTTTAGCTTTACAACCACCCAAGTTGTTTCACTCAATATGAACACTCGCGAGGTGATGCTGAATGCAGATTCGAGCTTTGTATGACCATGTGGACCTTCTGAATATGTCATTAAGGTCGAATATTCTCATGTAAGAATATTCAGGAAAAATTATAAACTTGGCAACAGCGCTGGACGCCATAACATGCTGAGTATGAAGGAACGAAAAAAACTTGGACGCAATATTGTACTGAATGTGAAAGCAGTATATTAACTGGACGCAATAGTGGTTGTAAGATGAAAGGACGTCATATTGTACATGTATATTTCGTTCTTATTTCTGAAGATACAGATGATCTGAAACGGGCGAGCTACTCAATTTTTTGCGTAGATTAATATACTTCGATCAGATGTTTCCTAACTAGCGTATTTCTGGGGGACGCAATAAGGTCGTTTTATGAAAGGACGCAACATGGTACGCAGGATGTATATATATATATATATATATATATATATATATATATATATATATATATATATTAGACTGTTTCAAAAAAATCGACATTTTTTGTTTTCACGAAACCCCCCCTAATTATCTTCAGGGTATCGAAAAGAGACCTCTATGAAAATATCAGCTTCAAATAATAATATTTAGAGGTCGCTCATCAATTATTTCTATTTTCCCTACTAATAGCAGGGAAAAAATTTCTTTTTTCAATAAAAAATTCCTAGAGCAGAAACCAATAGACGGATTTCATTGTGTGATAAATTTTCGTGTAGACAATCAGATACTCTACAAATATGTCCCTTACGATATTTCAATAAAACGGCCGCTTCAAAAGTTATTCATTTCGATGCTAATATTGAGGTATTTTTGAAGAAAAAAATTATTCAAAAAATCGATTCCGTTTGTTTTCACGAAACTCTATTTCTAATTATCTTCAGGGTATCGAAAAAAAGCGTCTGTCAAAATATAAGCTTTGAATATTAATATTTAGAGGTCGCTCAGCGATGATTTCTATTTCCGCTGTTGATAGCAGAAAAAAATTTTCTTTTTTCAATAAAAAATTTTCCATTCACGAACCAATTGACGGATTCCACTGTGTAATACATTTTCCTGTAGGGAACTAGATGCTCTACGAAAATGTCTCATACGATATTTCGATAAAACCGCTCGTTCAAAAGTTATTCGACCTTTTTCTTCAATAATACCTCTATATTAATACCTTATATTGAGCTATTTTGGAAAAAAAAGTTCAAATAACTTTTGAACGAGTGGTTATATCGAGATATCGTATGGAACATTTTCGTAGAGTATCTAGTGCTCTACTCCAAAATGTATCATACAGTGGAATCCGTCTATTGGTTCGTGAACAAAAAATTTTTTATTGAAAAAGGAATTTTTTTTCCTGCCATCAGAAGCGAAAATCGAAACCATGGATGAGCGACCTCTAAATATTAATATTCAAAGCTAAAATTTTCACAGACGCCTTTTGTCGATGCCCTGAAGATGATTAGAAGGCGGGTTGCGTGAAAACAAGTAAAGTCGATTTTTTTTTAATATTTTTTTTCCTCAAAAATACCTCAATATTAGCATCGAATCGAATAACTTTTGGAGAGGCCGTTTTATCGAAATATCGTAAGGGACATATTTGTAGTGTATCTGATTGCCTACACGAAAATGTATCACACAAAGAAATCCGTCAATTGGTTTGTGTTCTAGGAATTTTTAATTGAAAAAAGAAATTTTTCCCCTGCTATTAGTAGGCAAAATAGAAATAATTGATGAGCGACCTCTAAATGTTATCATTTGGAGCTGATATTTTCACAGAGGTCTTTTGTCGATACCCTGGAGCTAATTAGGGGGGGGTTTCGTGAAAACAAAAAAGGTCGATTTTTTTGAATCAGTCTAATATATATACAATATATATATATATATATATATATATATATATATAAAATGTCATAACAACCTTCATTAACACACTTGTGCTGTAATGAGAACCACAGAAATAACAATCCTATAAAAGAATTTCAGAATTCAAAATCAAAAGTTATCCAGGTTACGATTATTGGAATTATTTATTATCATTATTATTATACACATTAAGAACAAAATCTTTGCAATTTAAAATAGAAATAAGGAACGATGACTGGCCTAACACTCCTCTAGAAATATTTTGATTATGAACATCATCTGTGGATGTCGCTAGACTTATGTCCCTAGAAGTAGAGGCAATATTCTTTCGTTCGAGAAAGACTTTCTTGTTAAGACCTAGAATTACCATTGCGGTACGTTTTTTGTTCGCTTCAGAAGTTTCAATATATCCTTCAGCGACAGTATTTGATTTCCATCCACCGTGTCATTTCACTGTTAAAAGATCAGCTCCTGTATCGGCCAAGAGAGAAGTTGAAGTCCTCCGAAAGCAATGTCCAGTATATTCCTTTGAATTAGGCAATTGCAGAAATTGTGCAATTAGGCTTGGAACACTACCTATAGTATTCACACCAACGGGCTGCATTGTGCTTTATAAAAAAGGAAAAACTGTTCATTAAAGCAATTTTTTGGTCTCAATTTGATATATTTTCGGATAGTTTCCACGTGATTCAACCCTTCATTGTTCCCTGATGTTACAAAAAACTCTCTTCTCGTCTTCGTCTTGCAAGTTGGGATGATGATATGAAAACATAATCCTTCGTCTTTTACATTTTCTACAAGTAGGTTTAATGATATCTGTATCCAACTCGTTACGTTATTAACTATTAGAGGTCGCTCATCAACTATTTCTATTTTCCCTACTAATAGCAGAGAAAAAATTTCTTTTTTCCTAGAGCAGAACCCAATAGACGGATTTCATTGTGTGATACATTTTCGTGTAGACAATCAGATACTTTACAAATATATTCCTTACGATATTTCAATAAAACGGCCGCTTCAAAAGTTATTCGTTTCGATGCTAATATTGAGGTATTTTTGAAGAAAAAAATTATTCAATAGAATAGAAAATAGAAATCATCGATGAGCGACCTCTGAATATTAATATTCAGAACTAATATTTTCATAGACGCCTTTTGTCGATGCCCTGAAGATGATTAGAAGGCGAGTTGCGTGAGAACAAGTAAAGTCGATTTTTTTGAATATTTTTTTTCTTCAAAAATACCTCGATATTAGCATCGAATCGAAGAACTTGTGAAGAGGCCGTTTTATCGAAATATCGTAAGGGACATATTTGTAGTGTATCTAATTGCCTACACGAAAATGTATCACACAAAGAAATCCGTCAATTGGTTTGTGTTCTAGGAATTTTTTATTGAAAAAAGAAATTTTTCCCCTGCTATTAGTAGGCAAAATAGAAATATTTGATGAGCGACCTCTTAATGTTATTATTTGGAGCTGATATTTTCACAGAGGTCTTTTTCGATACCCTGAAGATAATTAGGGGGGGTTTCGTGAAAACAAAAAAAGTCGATTTTTTTGAATCAGTCTATATATCCATACTAATATTATAAATGTGAATGTCCGTGTGTTTGTTTGTCCTCTATGGACTCAGGAACCAGATGACCGATTTTGATGAAACTTCCACTATATTGTAGAGATTTTTTTTTCATTATTATTCAGACCTTCATCAAATAAACTTGCTTCTAGAAATAAAGTTGTTTTTTTCAAAAAGTGATCTTAGAGAGTAAAAACATAATTGGCGACGAGGATGGGATTTTACTAGTGCTTCCCAAGAAAAGTTAGGTGCACGTGAATATCAATTCTTTGAGTAAAATCCAAGAACCGAGATTTTGTTAGTGCGACGTTACCTTCAACAGAATAACCGAGTGCGAAAGAACAATCTCCAACGATACTGGTGTGATCGATCTAATCAAGTGGCGTTGCTGAATCCCTTAGCAGACAAGGAGTACCAACCCGGACTGGATCCACACCTAGTTACCCTCGAAAGATTACCCCTAGGAGTTTGGTGGTAGCATCCCAGGCACGAGGTTGAAAAGAGGAGTCAAGTAAGTTAGGCTGTTTAATAATCCCAGTTTTTTTCTATCCCTGGACCAAAAGATAAGGAACACATTTTTATTTATTTTATTATTTTTTTATAATCATTGAGTGTTTAATAGAACAATTTAACTCTCTGAAAATCAATTCAAATAATACGTTGAAAATGCCAGATTCTAATGTAATAGATCTTAGTACAGTAAAATACTTTGGAGAATTATTAGCTCGATTTAATGGTAACCCAAATAAGTTACAAACGTTTCTTTTAGAAGCAGAAAATTTTATGAGTCAATTCGGAACCAGAGACAATGAGTTGATTAATAAATATAGTTTCGCAACTATCAAATCTAAATTGATAGACCAAGCGAAGACAATAATATATTCAGGACCATCCTGCAATTCATGGTCTGAATTAAAACATATTTTAAATAGTAAATTTGGTTTCAAAATAAATTTCGATGTGCTACAAAGCGAATATCAATATATGAAGAGGAAACCAAAAGAGTCATTATCAGATTTCATTGAAAGAGTAAAAGCAATTAAATTACAATACGATTATCAAATTCAACTACAAGGACTTTCCGCTCTTGAAGTCAATGTTAATAGAAACCTCTCAGACAAAATTGGAAACACTGTTTTATACAATAACGTAGATGAAAATTCCAGAAATTTAATAGATCTACAACCAAAATCCTTTGACGACACATCCAATTTATTGGAGAAGAGAGAAATAAAACGACAGCAGCTCTATTTTCCGACAATTTCATAGACAACCATATTTAACCCTTCCATAGTAGCAAACGAACAACCAACTCAAAATAATTTTCAACAACCTTCGACCAGTAGAGTATTCCCTTATCAACCGATCCCGTTAAGATTTAACAAAGTACCGGAACCTAAATTTGCGACTAACAATCAAGTTTACGGAAAACCGCGCGATGTCTTTAAACCTAACCCAAATCAACAATTAAACCGACCAAAACCAAGGCCTATGTCCATAAGAACTAGAGTATATCCTATGAAACGACCCGCGAGTAGTCAAATTCGTCAAGAACCCCCAAATAACAGACAATATTTCAGAAAAACCGGACCTCGAGAATTCGTGTCGGAAGAACTTAATACTAATACAGAAACCCTAGAATCGGACGAACTTTCAGTATTTCGAGAACTAGACGGCCAAGATGAAATAGTTTATGAGAACAAAATTGATGACGAACAAGACGAACAAGAAAATCAAAATTTTCAAACAGTAGCCTACCAACAACCCATGACTTAAATTTTACGAAAGAACTTCTAGCTTCATTACCATATATCAAACTGGAAAATCCACCTTGCAAACTATTGATTGATAGTGGTAGTTCTATGAGTATAATCGACCCAGCTGCAGCTTACAGTTCATTTCCTGAAAACATTTATGAAGAACATTCATATTCCAGAACAGCTGTAGGTAAAGATTATAGTACAAAGTAGCTTTTCCTCTTTATTCATTTGGCCTCGAAGAAACATATTCCTTTGTGATTTATAATTTCCACACCCAATATGACGGCGTTATAGGAGCCAATCTATTGAAAGACATAAAATTGAAAATCGATTGGAAAAATCATGAACTAGGAAGTGATATAAAAACTCAAAAATTTTATCTTCAACAGACCAGCCAGCATGAAATTATTCCTATAAATTTAGACCATTTAGATAGAATTATTCGAAACCAATTGACAAAAATCTTACGAAGTCATAAACAAACTTTTCAGTTACCAAATCAACCGTTGAATTTCACCCATCGAGTTAAACATAACATCCGAACTATTGATGAAAATCCAGTGTACGTAAGAAGGAATAGATACCCGGAGGTTCATAAGCAAGAAGTTAAAAATCAGATTCAAGACATGTTGAATAAGAATATTATTAGACCAAGTATCTCTCCTTGGTCATTTCCTATAGTAATTGTGCCCAAGAAAACTGATCAGTCTGTCAATAAAATATGGCGGATAGCCAAATCGGAAATTAAATGAAAAAACGATTGACGACAAATTCCCTATCCGTAACATAGATGAATTGTTAGATCAACTGAAAAATGCAAAATACTTTAGTGTCATAGACTTGTCTAGCGGCTTTCATCAAATCGAATTAGATAAGGAATCGATTGAAAAAACAGCATTCGCTACAGATGAAGGACATTTTGAATTTTTAAGAATGCCCTTCGGTTTAAAAACGCACCATCAACTTTTCAGCGTGTCATGAATCAAATCCTGAAAGCAGTCATCAATAAAATATGTGTAGTATACATGGATGATATACTCATTTTCACAGAAACCCCAGAAAAACATCTAGCGGATATCCAAACTGTTTTACAGCTTTTAGAAGAAGAAAATCTCAAAATTCAATTAGACAAGTCCTACTTTTTCCAGAAAGAAATTATATTCTTAGGATTCAAAATTTCGGAAAAGGGAAATCCTGAAAAAATTGATAAAATCAAGAATTTTCCTCTTCCTAAATCAACTAAAGAAATAAAATCGTTTCTAGGAATGATAGGATACTATCGGAAATTTATCCCGAACTTTTCTGAATTGACGAAACCTATGACTAAATACCTGAACAAGGATACCAAGCTTAATATTCACGATAAGGAATATATAGATGCATTTCACTTAAGCAGAAATCTGCTTATAAATTATCCGATTCTGCAGCTCCTAGATTTCAACAGACCTTTTGTCCTTACAAATGGTGCATCCCAGTACGCTATAGGCGCTATCCTATCCCAAGGAACACCCCCAAATGACCTACCTATTGCTTACACGAGTCGAACCTTAGATGAAGCAGAAATCAAATATTCGACAATAGAGAAAGAACTTTTAGCAGCCACGAAATATTTCAGACCCTACCTATTCGGTCGTAAATTTACCATCTATACCGATCATAGACCTTTGACTTGGTTATTTTCTTTAAAAGATGCATCTTCACGATTGATGAGGTGGAAAATAAAATTAGAAGAATTTAACTTCGAAATGATATATCGAAAAGGAGCCAACAATAATGTAGATGGAATCTCTCGCATAAAAATAAATGAAGTGAACATAAACGAACTCTCAGATGATGACATAGATGCTGAATTGTCCATTCCGCAGATTACGCATGAAGACCTCGAATTATCGCAGAAAGAACTTGACGAAATTACTAAAGCATTTACGGGAGATACCCAAGAAGAACAATCTTCTCCTGAAACTATTCATAATAATGCAGAAAATCCAATTTTAAAAATACCATATACTGCACATTCTCTAAACGCGTCAATGAACCAAAATATATTTCAGAAAGCCAAATCTTACAAAGTTGAGAAATTGAAATTACACGAAAATACTCGCATCAGACTTATTGCATCTATTAACATAGCGGACGATTTCACCAAATTTCTTAATGAATATGTCAGTCCGAATAAACAGCACAGTTTATATTTCAAGTTCTAAGAATAAGAGGAAAAATTTTTGACGATGACACAAAAGACATTCAAAGCAAACGCTTCTTTCAAAATATCTAATATACTTCTAGAAGACGTAGAGGAAGAAGAAAATAAGCAAGAAAAAATTAAATTATTTCATGAAACCAAAACCACACATAGAGGATTTCAAGAAAATTTGGAAAGTATAAAGAGACCTTTCTATTGGCCCAAAATGGACAAAGATATCAGAGCTTATATCAACTCTTGCGAAATTTGTCAAACCCAAAAATACGAAATACAACCAAACAAATTAATTTCCAAAAGCAACCGAATAGGAGAAAACCATTGTCTCATCTATACATTGATACTATTGTCATGAACAGAACACCCTGTTTGATGATAATTGATTCGTTTTCGCGACATGGTCAATGCTATACTCTAAATTGCAAGACTGCAACTGAAATTGCCAATCAACTTATCAGTTACTTTTCCAATCACGGTGTCCCAGAAAAAATAACGTTCGATAACGGAACAGAGTTCAAAAACCAAATCATTCAAGATCTAGCCGTGACACATAAAATATCTCTCCACTATATAACGAATTACAACCCCACATCTAACGCTATAGTTGAGCGGTTTCACTCTACGCTAATTGAACAAATTAGAGTATTAGAAGAGAAGAATATGTCTTTGACAGAAAAAATAAATCGAGCACTTTTAAGTTATAACAATTCAATACACTCCTCGAGAAATATCTAACACACCCCTACAAATTATCGAATCAAATCTTAATTATAGCACATGCGTTGAGAAATCAACACATGAAAAGATTTCCGAATACATTCAGCAATAATAATAATAATAATAAATTTATTGATCCCTTAAGACAACAAAGTATAGGACAAGTCACTTAAAAATAAACAATTACATCACTCCAAGAATACTGAGCATCACTCTCCACTAGCAGAGCATGAAGCCGACATATCGTCACTGAGATATTCAGAGACTGAATAAGAGCTTTTTTGCAATAATATTTTTTTGATCGTTTTCTTGAACCTATTCAGCTTCAACAATTTCAAATAAGCTTGTAAATGATTATACAGCCGAATGCCCTGATAAGAAGGTGAATGTTCATATTTTGATGTTCTATGAATCGGCACAGAGAGCAAAACTGTATTCCTAGTAGCATAATGAGAACTAGTTACTTTGGTGAATTGTTTCAAATTGCTTCTAACATATAACAAATTTCTAAATATATACAAACAAACTGCAGTCATAATATTGTATTCTGCAAAATAAGATCTACATGATGATCTCGGATGTATATCAAAAATCATTCTGACAATTCTTTTCTGACATATCATCACCCTGCTTAGCTCAGATGAACTACCCCAAATCAAAATATTGAACGATATATGAGGATAGCATAGAGAGTAATATACAATACAGATCTCAAAGGAAATAAGTTCTTTATTTTGTATACCGCAAAATAGGAACTATTTATTTTTTACAAACAGCCTCAATGTGTTGACTCCAACGCAAACTGTCATCTATGTAAATCCCTAAGAATTTAGTAAATTCTTTTCTCTATTTCAGTATCGTAATGGGTTCATTACAGTACTAAAAGTAGTGCTGTAATGAAACTCATTACAGCATTGTTTTCAGTTATATGTTTCGTTTTATGGTTGTCAGTACTGATCTCCGATCGAATTAAGTTTCGAATCAAAACAATTCAAATTCCGTGAACTGTCAAATTTCGTATGTCACACCAACTGCCAAGATACAAAACAAAAGTCACTAATCTGAATTTTTATTTGAATTTCGAGAATATTTTACAAAAATTGACTGAAATAGAGAAAATACCGTCTAATACTCGTTGCAGAAGGCAATTCCAACACTCATGCTATCGAAAACTCGCTCCTTCGTCGCTCGTTCTCGAACTTCGCATTCGTGTTGGAATAGGAGCTCATTCTGCAACTTGTTTTAGAATATACTATTGATGTTATTAATGTGTTTCCATGGGATACTGTAATGGGATTTCTACTAACAGGTTTCAAACCAAAATGAATACAGATAGTCTTCTCAATATTAACCATCAACCTCGTGAGAATATGAGAGAAATTTCAGATCATTTGAACTCACGTAAAGAAAAACAAAAATCCAAATTAGATTGAATCAATCAGAACAGACAACAGAATACAGACCTAGATGAGTCAAAGCCAGCGTTTTCAGCTATACCAAGAAAGGCAAAGTTAGATCCAAAATTTGAGAACACCAAGATTAAAATCTTAAGGTGCGTACAGACATGCTCCGAATGGCGTACCGCACCACGTCGCGAACAACAAAAATTCGCCAATATCTACACCGTGATCGCGGCGAGGTGCGATACGCTGTTGCACCCCGTCGTCCACACTTAGGTACGCGACGTGGTTCGGTGCGGCATTCGGAGCATGTCTGTATGCACCTTATGACGATATTCGTATCAAGAATCCTGATTCTCAGAAAATATACCATAAGGACAAAATGAAGCAGAGAAAGTAATAATTCCTTTTTTTCTCTCTTTTAGAGCAGAAAGAAAATGAAAACCTTCTCACTTTTCCTTTTTCTATACTTCTGCTCTACTCCTCAGTCATTGAAATTTGAAGAAATCAAACATAACGTCATTCCTTTCTTTGTTGAAAAAACTTATATCAGTGAATCGAAACACACACTGATGTACTACTACAACTTGGATAATATAAGTAAAATATTAAATGATCATTATGTTTTAGTTGACAAGCTAAATTCAATCAGTTCCAATATAATGGTCTCGAACTATGTAGAATCGATAAAGATCCAAATAAAACAAAATGAGTAAATGTTGGAGGACATATAGCCAAAGTTCTATTTGGTACACTTGACACTGATGATGAATCCTTGTATTTGAATTATTTTCACTCTTTTGAAAACAAATTTCAGTCATTGAAAACGAAACAAAATCAAGTCATAAGTGTAGTGAGATCTATGACAATTAAATATTCCAATGCAACGAATCAATTAATACAAAATTATAATCATTATCGACTAGTTCAAAATGACATAAATCGACTCATTCTTACACAGTTCGAAAGAGTCCAGAACAGATTTCTGAAACGCATTTCCTTCAGATATGACCTGTCTTTGCAACATAATGTTGACCGCTATCCTCTCTTAAGAAAAGAATTTAAATTAATATCTCTTGAAGACAGACGTAAAATTAACGAAGTCTTATTCTTGTCGAAGGTTTTGCGTGGGGATCTGCAGGCCGCTGATATTCTTGAAAGAATCACAATCAACATCCCGTCATTCAACCTGAGGCGTCATGAGTTATTCAATCTGGAATTCAAGCATAAAAATTACACTCAAAACTGCCCACTTCTTAGAATGCTACGTTCCGCTAATGAGACGCAACTCATAGTTGATATATTTCACCTCCCTCCACAAAAAATTAAGATAACCCTAAAGGATACATACCTCGGTGCTTATTGAACCATTGTTATTTTAACAAATTATTATTATATATGTGTATATTATACTATAAGTTTAATATAAGTTAGTTTGTAGACCTTTTTTTGTTTGAGAGAAAACTTTGTTTTTTTGTTGTTTATTGTGGATACTGTTTCTGGGTTGTACACCTGTTTGTATCCCAAATTCTCTAAATAAATAAATAAATAGGATTCTGACAGAAATCAACACAGCTATCAGCTTTGCGAGACTTCATCTCCTACATGAAAGTATTCTACCCTCAGATCTATTTTTCGATTTTTTCAATTCGACCGATTTCATGAAACATCTCTACTATTTTAAAGATTGCTATTCTGTTTGTTACACTTCAGTAAAAATCAGAAATAAAGATGTGATCTTTATAATTGAAGTACCATTGACCTCTCCAAATCCCTTGGATACATATTACCTTCAATATGTCCCATACCAAAATGTTACCCTTGACGAACAGCCTAAATACTTATTGGCCAAGGAAGGACAACTCTTATGGTCCATCAACGAAGAATGCCCCAAGGTAGAAGATTGGTGGATATGCCCACAGAATATGCTGCAACCAGTTCCCAGCTGCATGAAAGACTTAATTTATCGCAAAACAGAAAATTGCTAAAGACAACGTACACAGTGCCGTGGCGATTTATGGAAGTTATCATCGGAAAAATTCCTTTCGACTGGTGATGTGCAAATCAGTGAAGTTTGTAACCAACATACGGAATATTACAAATTGAATGGAATTTATCTGATAGAAACCACATGTAACATAATATAAGTTTTCTATAATGAAGAAGTCTCAACTATTTTCCACAATGTACCCCTTCCAAGAATGAAAACTGAAACAATTGAAAATCTAACTATAACTGCTAATATATTTTTTAGTTTCAATGAAACCTACAGAAAAGTTTTCGACGTAGGTACAGCAAGAAAAAAATTTTCGTGATCTTCAGTCTTCCATATTGGAGAATATCTTGATAATATTACTCGAACAAGGAAATAAATAAGGAACTCAGCTCATGGTCATTATCGAATTAATGGATTTCCATCAATTTTCTGATATGAAACTTGGTCAGGGTTTGAAGGGCAATATTTGAAAATTTTGAGAGACTTCGTAGAAATTTTTGGCAAAATCAGTATTATTATAGTCGACAGGCTGAAGGACTTATGTCGATGACTATTTCATGATATCAATAAAGTTGTGTTATCTATCTACCTTTAGTCGAGATACAATAATTGAAAGGATATTCTATTGGAACTGTAGCCAAAACTGAAACTATGCAGTATGATCATTTACAGCACCAACTCACTTTCACACACATACTTAATGCGAATTTGAGACTTATATGATTTTCTCATTGATGCCATCATCAGATCCAGCATTAAAATCGGTTGACCAAGTCGAAAGTTCTGAGGTAACGAAGATACTGACGTTAAAATAAAAATTTCAAATCGAAACACCATTTAATGCTTTCGTATATTTTGTTCGCATGAGCAGATTCTAATTTCCAGACAAGCTCTTTATTCTCCCACATAGACATTGTTCGAACTGAGCTACCACTGTTCAAGAAAATCCAAATTGACACCTGGTGTTCATACTATCACAAGTGCTTCACGAAATCTTGGACCGTTGATTAAGACACATTAGATACGAATATTTTTCATCCTCTGTTTACCACTTTGAATTCGATATTCACGCGCAGATGTTTGAGCCGCCTTCGTTTGACTGGCATTTCGCATTCCGCTCAATAGATGGCTTCGCCGTATAAAAACATATAATTGTTAATATCTAAAAAACTATAAAGGTGCTATCAAAGATTTATACGGTAGCAATTAGCACTATTAAGGCACTAAATATTTGACATAGTTTCAGAATTAGTGCTTCCAACTTTTCGCTAACTTCACACTTGCTGAAAAACAACACTCGATGCTGAATGCTTGAGAATGCTGAGATTTATTACCTGATATTAGTAAATAGTAAAAGCTTCCAGTAACGTTTTTCCTACATTGAAATTCTTCAATGTATGCAAAACATTAGGTATATTATGAGTCAAAATGAATGTTCATCGTGAATTCTGAGTTGATTGTATGAAAAATACAAACGGAAATATTGTTACGGCATTCATAAAGCAGATATGAATATCATTTGAACATCAATGCTTTGGTCTGATGAAGAAGTCTGATTGAAATAGACGTTTTACTTGTTTCAACATACAATTCAATTCAAATTATCGCAAAATAAATAAAATGTTAGAAATACAGTGTAACCTTTTTAATTCGGACACATTTAATTCCGGACATCCAGTACTCCGGACGCCTGATTTCAAAACCCATAGTCCGGACGTATCTTATAATCCGGACCCACACAAGCGGCCGCGTCTGGAATTTACGAGTTAAGACACGAATCAGACCAAATATTATAGAGAACTCTATAATCTTTGATTCAGACGAATGTTAGAGTCCCGCTAGTGTACAAGAAATGAATATGTAACCAATGATGCCTCTTCTGACGGTGACGATGATATAGCAACGATCACAAAGTGAAGAATGAAGAAAACCAAAGTTCAGACGAGATGATGAAGATGCTCTTCGAAATGAAGAACATAGCAGTGAAAAATGAAGCTCACTGTAAAGTTCCAACCAAAATTTCAGATTTCCTCAAAGTTGAGTATAATTTTAAAGTGATCTCTTGATTTTACAGATTCAAATTAAAATTATTTTTGTTCCTTTTCTGAATAATTTTTACAAATAATTCTGTTTTTCTTCAATCCGGACAAATCGGAAATCCGGACAACTGCCTTGCCACCAATTGTCCGGATTAAAGAGGTTGCACTGTAACATTATATTTTCAATACAAATTTGAAGGATATTTTGCATTAGAAAATCTCAGAACGTGTAGTGATCAATATATTAATGTAAATTAGGGTTATATGAATATCTAATATCGAGAGATATAAATGTACATATACTTACTATCATGAAATCTATAGGTACGCGTGTAACAGAAATATCAGAAGCTTGAAAAAATCACTGATTTTAGATTCAGTTCCATGAATTCTCGAAAACATACTACATGTTTTCGAATTCTACACACAAACTTCATAATCCATTTCTTTTTTTCAAAACCTTATTAGTTACCGACATCATACCACAGATACACCTTTGCTCTTATTCATGGGAACATTTCAAGGGTTCTAATCTTTTATGAGAAAACTCAATTAATCAGTTAGAAAATCTGTAAATCCATAACTTGACGATTCAGAGAAAACGTTTGAGAAAATCGAATAGGATAATTTCCAATTCCTAACACATTGTTTAAATCAATTCACTCACCGAACAGAATGCTTATATTTCGTTTCATCGTGTGCACTGTTAAGTCGTTAGATTCTGAAGATCTTCCGCTACTTCACCACTGACTGGTTTCTCACGTCATTCATATTATAATCTATACATATAATTCTTGTTTTGGAAACTCCGTATTCAACTCCATGCTCGCGATATGACATTCCTTATCACTCTGAAGATGTGATCACAATGTTTTCATATCGACGTGATAACGTTTGAATAAATATCAGAATTTCGAAGATTGATATAGTTTATGAACATATTATATTAATTTTAATCCCTTATGATTCAAATTTTCAATTTAAACTGTTGACCTCAAAACTCGATATTTCGTACCGTTTTGTAGAATCATTTCATCTTGGAACAGTATTGAAAGAAATTAGTTTTGAATATAAACTACTGAATATGAGTATGCTGTAGATGACAATGTATTCAGACTCATGCTTGGTCTTTTTTCAAGAAAGGTGAGGTTCAACTAAACTAACAAAACACATTGAGTTTTTAATTGGATGAAATCCAATCAAGTATATTTCGAAAATGCTTGAATAAATTTCCGTTCTTCTGAATTCAAATTCTACCATGAGAAGTAATAGGAACCATCATGAGAAATTTCTGAAGTTGATTGACCTAGATGTTGTCTGCAGCTAAATTACTTCGTTGCTACAACTCCTGGAAAATTGAAAAACGAATAGATCTAGGTGAGGTGAATGAGGCGGCCATATAACTGACCACCTCTTCTTATCTGGCAGTCTCTAGTGATGTTTCATAGTAGCAGTAGTAGTAGTAGTCATTGCTTCTCGTTTCTGGATGATCTGACATGTTTACATTGATTAATAAATCATTAATTTATTTTCGAAGTTGAAAATGATAAACCATGATACCATTAATCAATATGTAATAAAAAATAGCGATATGAAATACTAGAAAAACAGTAAATTCAATTTAAGCTCCAGAAAAAGTTAGTGTATGCTTCTATGTGTTTTATTTGAATGAAACACTTGTGTAAATTAGTGGACTGTATGAACTTACTTATAAATTATGTTTGTATCAAATGATATTGCTTTTAATTTGTTACGTGAATACGCCTCACTTGGAGTCTGCGTGTAAACATTCGCATTTTTGAAGTGACGCGATTGCCCCAAATCGTAATAAGTCAAACTTTCAAAATTTCAATCGCAATTAGTTGCTGCCGAAGTCCACACACTTCATTGTGTGAGTGTGTTTTTTTGGTACTTCAAAAGCTCGAATTTTTAATACTATTTGGCTAGCAAAAGTAAGCCCGGTCGTCCACTGCAAGCGTATTTAAGCGGCTTCGCGCTCACGCGAAACAAGCGTTCGTAGCTGCTACAAAACAGGCGGCCATGAGCTGCAGGGTTCGTCCACTGGCAGCGGCGACGGTTGCGGCTCCTTGCGTTCCATTCAGTGATATAACCAATTTCCCGATACAAAGACCATAGTTTGCCTTCGAAAATGAAATCGTTCGTATTCTTTTAGCATTGAGTGCGATATGCTTTGAATCCGGTGGACTTGTACATTCTAGAGTCAAGTTATTTAGTCAAAAGACGACGGAAACACAGAGGTCCTGCCGTTATTAGATGCACCCAATTTTCAGAACCAGAAAATCCTTGGGAGAATCCAAACATCTCCACAATCAATAATTGGAAAAATATCCTGAGCGATTTTTCAATTACTATGGGAAGAACATTTCTGAATGTATTTGAGAAACGATAAAACTTCATTGAGACAACACTTCGAACTCTCAAGCTTTGTAACGTTTCGGAGTTTATATCAGACTTCCTTTTCAGACAATTTCTCAACATGAGCTTTACGGAATCTTGAGAATTTTTGATTTCTCAATTGACATTCGCCAATACATGATGATCATAAATTAATAATAATAACTATGATGGTGAAATTGCTACTTCATTTCAAAATTCCCTGAAATCATTTCCATTTTCAACAAATCATTCCAAATACGATCCACACCCACCGAAGAATTTAACAGATTTTCAGTTTCACCCAACGATATCCAAGCCGACTTCTTGATTTTTCTTTTATAACATCATCATTAGATTTTTCGTGTTATTCCAATCCATCATGTGATCGCCTGTATTGGAAGTCACATGATCGCGATCTACCAATATCTCTACATTTTATGTTATTCTAATTTTCTAATTTGTATAGGTTTTTCCACAAATACAGGGAATATTGTAAATACAATTTTTTTAACTCCGTTTCTTATTCGAAGGTTTAGTTTATGTTCGTTCAGATCTTAAATCATTTCCAGTTTTGAAAACGGTTCCCATATTGAATTTAGAACCAATTTTTTGAATTTTTTCTGAAAGTCCATGAACATGAGAAATCAAATTCAATGACATTGTTTATTCTTGACGGTTTCTTGTTGGTCCCTGATTATCATTATACTCTCTAAATTTGAAATAATTTTTTAAATGCAATTCGTTGGATATTGATTATCCTCAAGAATACTTTTAATGAAATTAATTACATTATTTCTTATTTCATTTGTAGATGAAATTAAATGAGCCCCATAGGCTGAAGGACCCTTGATCGATGGCTATTTGTAACATAGTACAATGAACTACAGTTACTACTACTGAGCCCCACCGTTAAGTGTTTTTATAATACCTGTTTTAACACTCATTTGACTGATTACAATCTAAATTTAGATATCGATTGTTGTGTGACTTTTTTCTGAAACCACTTGATTCTTCTTTGCTATATTGTCAAATCACGAAAACATCATCGACATAACGTCATCAAGTCTTTAGGCATTGCACCTCAGACTTTTCATCACACAAAATTTGACATCAAGATTTCCTTGAATTTCATTTCTATGAGAGATGAGAGTGTTCAGAAAAAAAGACACACACCAATCGATATCAAATGAGTGTTAAAACAGCTTTTATGAAAACACTTTATGATAGGGATCATTTAATTCATCTACAACTGAAAAAAAGAATAATTAAATCAATTTCATGAAACATATTCTTGAGGAGGATCCATGTCCAACGAATTCCATACGAATTTCTCTACGCGGAAAGTATTTTACTTCGTAAATAGAGTCCACTTTGCCTACTAATAGCAGGGGAAAAATTTCTTTTTTCAATAAAAAATTCCTAGAACACAAACCAATAGACGGATTTCTTTTTGTGATACATTTTCGTGTAGGCAATCAGATACTCTACAAATATGTCCCTTACGATATTTCGATAAAACGGCCGCTTCAAATGTTATTCGATTCGATGCTAATATTGAGGTATATTTGAAGAAAAAAATTATTCAAAGAAATCGACTTTACTTGTTTTCACGCAACCCGCCTTCTAATCATCTTCAGGGCATCGACAAAAGGCGTCTGTGAAAATATTAGCTTTGAACATTAATATTTAGATGTCGCTCATCGATAGTTTCTATTTTCGATGCTGATGGCAGGAAAAAAAATTCTTTTTTCAATAAAAATATCCTTGTTCACGGACCAATAGACGGATTCCACTGTATGATACATTTTGGTGTAGGTACTTTAAGAAAATGTCTCATTCGATATTTCGATAAAACCGCTCGTTAAAAAGTTATTCGAACTTTTTTTCAAAAATACCTCTATATTAATACCTTATATTGAAGTTTTTTGAAAAAAAGTTCAAATAACTTTTGAACGAGTGGTTTTATCGAGATATCGTATTGAACATTTTCGTAAAGTATCTAGTTCCCTACACCAAAATGTATCATACAGTGGAATCCGTCTATTGGTCCGTGAACAAGGATATTTTTATTGAAAAAAGAATTTTTTTTCCTGCCATCAGCATCGAAAATAGAAACTATCGATGAGCGACATCTAAATATTAATGTTCAAAGCTAATATTTTCACAGACGCCTTTTGTCAATGCCCTGAAGATGATTAGAAGGCGGGTTGCGTGAAAACAAGTGAAGTCGATTTCTTTGAATAATTTTTTTCTTCAAATATACCTCAATATTAGCATCGAATCGAATAACATTTGAAGCTGCCATCAGCAGCGAAAATAGAAACTATCGATGAGCGACCTCTAAATATTAATATTCAAAGCTAATATTTTCACAGACGCCTTTTGTCGATGCCCTGAAGATGATTGGAAGGCAAATTGCGTGAAAACAAACATACCTCAATATTAGCATCGAATCGAATAACTTTTGAAGCGGTCGTTTCATCGAAATATCATAAGGGACATATTTGCCTACACGAAAATGTATCACACAAAGGAATCCGTCTATTGGTTTGTGTTCTAGGAATTTTTTATTGAAAAAAGAAATTTTTCCCCTGCTATTAGTAGGCGAAATAGAAATAATTGATGAGCTACCTCTAAATGTTATTATTTGGAGCTGATATTTTTACAACGGTCTTTTTTCGATACCCTGAAGATAATAAGGGGGAGTTTCGTGAGTCTAATATATACAGGGTGGCCATTTGAAAACGAAACAGACGAGATTACAGACGAAATAAATTTTTTCGATAGAAATGCTCGGACAGGTCGATTTCTGTTTCCAGGGGGACAACTTAAGATGTAGGTTACGGACGCATAGCGCTTCAACCCTTGCTACTACAACCCTCACCCCCAATTTTTGAATAGGGAAGATGGGGTGAGTGATACCTCATTTGAAAGGTATTTTCATACTGATTTCAGCACAGTAATTGTTTTTTCATTTCATGCATTAGTTCTCGAAATATTCATGCGTTAGTTAATTTTATCACTTAAATTAATTTTTTGCGAATAATTGATATTTCGTGCTTCCGAAACACAAAAATTTCCGTACTTGTAATTGAAATTGCAAAACATCTACCACTTGGCAAATGAAGTCATACCGTACGTGTTAATGCTATACTAGGGTCAAATGTTCGACTAGCTGTTTTATTCACTGAAATAATTCTCCAACTGTACGGTATCAGAACGATCTGAAGTATTGATCTAAGAAATAAGACTTTTCAAAGTGAAGTAAATAATTTATCAAAAACTCACATCAATTAATTAAATATTCAAATTGTTCACCATTAGCTTCCATACAATGAAATAAGTTTTGTTCTGAACGATAGCGCACATTTTGCAGCATTTCTGGAGTGATTTGACGACATTAGTTCACTATACGTCTTCTTAAATCTTCTATGGAATCGGACTGTGTAGAGTAAATTTAACTCTTCAAGTGGCCCCAAAGAAAGAAATCTAGTGGTGACAGATCTGGCGATCTGGCTGGCCATTCAGTGGGACCCCTTCTTCCAATCCACCGATTTGGAAATCTTTGATCCAGATATTCTCGAACTGGTAAGGCGTAGTGTGGAGGAGCTCCATCCTGCTGAAACACAATCTGATCTTTCACATTATTTCCAGCATTGTTTTCAATAATTTCCGTCAAAATTGGATCAATGTGATTTTCCAATGAGTCCAAATACATATCTCCAGTAAGATTACCAGGTAAAAAGAACGGGCCGACAATGTTGTCACCAAATATTCCAGCCCAAACATTGAGTTTTTGTGGTTGTTGAGTATAAACTTCGTGAAACAATCTCGGATTAGCATCGGCCCAATAACGACAATTGTGTCGATTTACTGTGCCGTTTAGAAAGAACGAACACTCATCGGAGAAACAAACGATTTTCTTACCTGGTAATCTGATTAGAGATATGTACGTATTTGGACTTTTTGGAGATTTCTATCGATCAAGTGTTACCGCATGTTATTGGAAATACTGCAAATTATATCGAAGATAATTTAGATTGAGTTTCAGCAAGATTGAGCTCCTTCGCAATACGCTTTGTTTGTTCGACATCTTGATTAAAGATTTCTATGTCAGTGGATTGAAGGAAGGAAGCCACAGTCATGGTTGTTTTGAAGCTCAAAATGTCGATTTTTCACAAAAAAAACACTACAAGTGCCATGAAAACACCACTTCATTTTCAAATGCATAGTTAAGAATATTTCGAGAACTAATGCATGAAATGAAAAATAATTACTGTGCTGAAATCAGTATAAAAATACCTTTCAAATGAGGTATCACTTACCCCATCTTCCCTATTCAAAAATTGGGGGTGAGGGTTGTAGTAGCAAGGGTTGAAGCGCTATGCGTCCGTAACCTACATCTTAAGTTGTCCCCCTCGAAACAGAAATCGACCTCTCCGAGCATTTCTATCGAAAAAATTTATTTCGTCTGTAATCTTGTCTGTTTCGTTTTCAAATGGCCACCCTGTATATACAGGGTCTTTCACGAGGAACCTCACCCATATTTATACGGGAAACTACTGAACGTATTTTCATGAAATTCAGCAATTATAAGTATTTCACGATGCTGATGAAATCTAAAATATTTTCAAGGCATGAGCACCTCCGGTTTTTCCGGAAATGACGTCAACTTCGGTTTTTCAAATTAGAACACCATTTTTTTATTGCAGAAATAGATTCCTTAGAAAATTTCAAGTTATTTTGATGTAACATTTTTCAGTTTTGGTTGGAAAATTCTCTCTGAGCGGGAAAATTGGAAAAAAAAAATCGAAAATAGAGCTCCGCTGAAACAAGAATAACTTCGAGGTTTTTGGATGGAAAATTTTCATTTTTGGGATTTTTCAAGATGTAGGATTGATGTATCCACTTTAAAAATCGAAATCGCGATTCATGATACAGGGGGTGAAAAAATCGCTTTCAAAGTTAGGGATGACAAAATCGTGAAAAATCAATTTTTTCAAATTAGAACCCCATTTTTTTGTGGCAGATATTGAATCTACGTTAAAAAATAATGTGAGTGTATGCATCACACCCTTGCCCTAAAGTGGATATTTTCTGAGTTATTCACAAAAAACTGGTTTTCGTCTTGAATTTTCAGCTATTTCTTTTCCCTTCACGCCAAAAAGATGAAATTTTCAGGAACTGTTACTTAAACCATGTTTTAGATTTTAGTACCCTAATATGAAAGAGAAAAAAGTTACAGGTTGTTCCTAAATAGATGGCGAATTTTGATTCGAATTTGTATCGGAAACCTCTTTATTTCAACTAATCGGCCATCGGGTTTCTCTCCAGTGATAAATAAATAATTCCTTATGAACCATATGCAAAAACTTACCATGTTTTACATTCTTTTTTTTTAATGATAGAAATCATTAATTACATCTGCCAAATTCCTCTTTACTCAGTAGCATTTTGTGTTTACTATTAATTTGGTGATAATTCGTATTAAGTTATAAAATCGATCACTATGCCTAATTTTACCAATGAAGATTATTTAAATCTCATTCTACTTCATGGAGAATGTAATAAAGTTGTAGATAGAACGATTCGACTGTTGATTGAGAGGTTTCCTGACCGACCCAGACCAACGAGAGATACCATTAACAGAACCATGACAAACTTGAGAAATGTCGGATCTTTCGTTAAGAAAACTATACACAGAGAAAAAAGTGTAGTAGAAGATGAGAACAACGAAATTACAGTTCTTGCATATTTTCGTGTGAATCCTCAAAATTCTCTCAAAGATGCCGAGATTGATCTGGGATTATCTCAATCGAGTGTTTGGAGAATATTAAAAAAACATAAAATGCACCCATATAAATTCAATAGGGTACAGCATTTGAAGGAAACTGATTTCGTCAGGAGAACAGAGTTTTGCGAAGCTATGATGATTCGATTTCAAGAGAATGAAAACTTTTTGGACTGTATACTTTGGACAGATGAATGTAAATTCACAAAGAATGGTTCTTTCAATAGGCATAACAGTCATTATTGGGATGAAGAGAACAACCACCACTTCAGAAAATGGAACTTTCAAGAGACCTGGCGTTTCAACGTTTTTTGCGCCATCAAAAATAATGCAATTCTCGATGTTCACATTTATGGTAAGATAGAACACTACACATGTTTGCATTATTTAAAGAATGTTCTCCCTTAGGAGATAGATATTCTGACATATTGACTCAAATAATTGAGCCGCTAGTACAGAACCATAATGACTTATGGTATCAAAAAGATGGCGCGCCTCCACACAATTCACTCAATGTGTCAAATATCCTCTACAGGCTATTTGAAGATCGATGGTTGGCGAACAATGGTCCACATCTTTGGCCACCACGTTCTCCCGATTTAACTCCTTAAGACTATTATTTTTGGAGTTGGATAAAAAATATTGTCTACTCAACTCCCTTGACTGATAAAGAGGACTGCATAGAACGAGTCAGAAATGCGTTCAAGTTTGTTTAGATTTTTAGATTCATAGTTTCGAAACTCAATTTGATTTTTAAACACTCTTGCAGATCTCTTCCTCCCGATGAAATAAGAAGAGCAACGCACGAAGCATTCCTGAGACGTATAAATAAATGTCTAGAAATTAACGGTCAAAACTTTGAGCATCTTCTCTAGTTATAACTGCGAGAGTTTGCCATGGTTCTCCTAATAGTAACTTGAAGTCGGTTTCAAGAAGGGGTGAAAAATCTACAGCATGGTTCAAATAACAGTTCCTGAAAATTTCATCTTTTTGGCGTGAAGGGAAAAGAAATAGCTGAAAATTCAAGACGAAAAACAGTTTTTTGTGAATAACTCAGAAAACATCCATTTTAGGGCAAAGGTGTGATGCATACACTCACATTATTTTTTAACGTAGATATAATATCTGCCATAAAAAATGGGGTTCTAATTTGAAAAAATTGATTTTTCACGATTTTGTCATCCCTAACTTTGAAAGCGATTTTTTCACCCCCTGTATCATGAATCGCGATTTCGATTTTAAAGTGGATACATCAATCTTACATCTTGAAAAATTCCAAAAATGAAAATTTTCCATCCAAAAACCTCGAAGTTATTCTTGTTTCAGCGGAGCTCTATTTTCGATCTTTTTTTCGAATTTTCCCGCTCAGAGAGAATTTTCCAACCAAAACTGAAAAATGTTATATCGAAATAACTTGGAATTTTCTAAGGAATCTATTTCTGCAATAAAAAAATGGTGTTCTAATCTGAAAAACGGAAGTTGACGTCATTTCCGGAAAAACCGGAGGTGCTCATGCCTTGAAAATAATTTAGATTTCATCTGCATCGTGAAATACTTATAAGAGCTGAATTTCATGAAAATACGTTCAGTAGTTTCCCGTATAAATATGGGTGAGGTTCCTCGTGAAACACCCTGTATATATATATATATATATATATATTTATATTGTTTGTAAGGGAATCGGCCTTAATTCACACCAATGATACTCTTTATTTCATGCCAAGCTTTCGGATTTATTTCAATTCAATCCTTCTTCAGGGCGTCTACAAGATAAGATAATATACAATCAATCATTTACAATCAACCAATTATCAGACAACAAACGACCACAATTTAATAGTTACGACATTAATTTTATTACTTACTGAAAATTGAGGTTCGGGTGTTATCACACTTGATGTTAAATATCACCCAGATTTACAAAGAAATATTAATCAAAAATCTCTCAAAAGAACAAATTCTTGAGCTAGAGTCAGCAATATCACAAATCAGCAACAGTCTTATCAAAAGTCGATATTATAATTAACTATTCTAGAGCAAAATGGAACATAATACGGAAACAGGCATGCGTCTTAAAAACAACAATTGATGTGAGACAAGGTACAGGCATATGTGCAAGAGAGATGTGACAAATTCAACTCTTCTATTCATCTACAGGTCCATCATAAAAATCTTTAGGGATTTTTCCTCGAGCTAACTACAACAGTGTAGTTAGTCAACTTCATGACGTCATGGTTATCTTCGTGCCCTGTGTGGTAAGTTATGGCGGATGCGTGCAAAGGAAAGTGTCAGTCCCTCTCTCTCTCTCAAGTAACTACACAACAAACTAGATTGATTATTGGTTTACTGGCGTAGTTAACTGTGACGTCATGGTTCTAACTACGCCGCGAAGAAATTCGTGTAGTTAACTATGGTATGCTTTGGTTTGGTTTGGCAAGCTCGAGGAAAAATCCCTTTTCTTTATTGGGTTGGGTTAGTAAATAGGTATATATTGATATTTGGGAGTTTTAGTAATAAAACTAGCACCTTCCTAAATCCCTTTATTCTAATATCTCTTTAGCTCTTAACATGTGCTATTCGCCATTACTCGATACATAATCATTGTTCTACTGCGTTCTAGAATACTTACGTCTATTTTGACATGACATTTAGAATCATAGAAACTACAATCTGAATGTAACCATAGAACTACATATATATATAACCATTTTAGTGTATAATATATAACAGCCCCCCTCACTTAAATGTTCTATTTTATTCTAAATTCTTAACTCCTAAATTATTTCGAAATTTAACAAAAGAAGCATATTTCAAACCTTTAGTCAATAAGTCTGCTAACTGCATGTCAGTTGATATATATAAAATCTTTAAGATATTATTATTCATGCATTCTGAAACGAAATTGTATTTGATATCAATATGCTTTACTCTTCTATTATTTGCAGGGTTATTCAATATGGAAATACATCCTTGATTGTCTTCATGAATCAACATAGGTTTTACATCAATTTTGAAATCTTCTAAAAGTTTTATGAGACATAAACCTTCTGAAGCTGCACTACAGAGTGCAATCAGTTCTGCCTCTGAACTAGATAGAAAAACACAATGTTGCTTTCGAGAAGCCCACATCAAGGTACTGTTGGAAAGTTTAAAAACAAATCCTGATACAGACTTGCGATCACTTTGGTCGCCACCCCAGTCTGAATCTACAAAACACTCTAATTGAAAATTATTTTCTTCACGAATATATTCTAAACCGAATCTTTGTGTACCTTTGAGATATCTAACTACTCTCTTCAAATTATTCCATGCATAATCTGAAGCTTTATCTTGCAACCGACTAAAAACATTTAAAGCAAAACATATGTCTGGACGACTACCTAACATGAGATACATAATGCAGCCCAACAATTCACGATATGGCTTACTCGTTACATCTTCTACATTCTTGCATACCTCAATATATAACTTTGGTTCGATTGGAATAAGTGAACATTTAGAATCTTCCATTCTGAATCTTTTAATGAGTTTAGAAATATAATCTTCTTGATTAATTCTCAATATACCTTTATCCCTATCATACTTAATTTCTAATCCCAAAAAATATCTAAGTTCTCCTTTATCTACCATCTTGAAATCTGTCATTAGTTGGATCTTAATTTTATTTAATAAAACCAAGTCTGGTCCTGATAAAATAATATCATCTACATACAATAATATGTAAACTTTAGAATCTGTTTTATTCATGACATATAAACAATAATCATTACTTGATCTTTCAAAACCAATTTTCAACAAATAAGAATCAATTTTGCTATTCCAACATCTACTAGATTGTTTCAGCCCATACAGTGATTTCTTTAATTTAAATACCTTACTAGGATTACTCTGAATACCTTCTGGAGGATAAATGAATACATCATCTTCAATTATACCGTTCAAAAATGCGTTTTTGACATCTAACTGTATGAAATAGAATTTCAACTGATTTCCAATTATTAAAAGCAAACGAATGGTTGACATTTTTGCCACGGGTGCATAAACATTTTGATAATTCTTTTCTTGTAAAAAACCCCTTACTACCAGTCTTGCCTTGTATCTATTTTTCTTTTCCTTTTCCAAGCTTTTATAAGAAAACACCCACTTTGTGTCCAAAATCTTGTCATCTTTAGGAATATTAACTTCTTCCCAGGTTTCATTGTCATATATTGAGTTTAATTCTTTAACCATCGCACCTATCCAGGTCGACCTCTAATTTCAGAAACATTTTGTGGTACCTCATCTAAAAATTCTATTGCATTGAATGCCATGTAAAGCTCGTAATCTTCATATTTTTTAGGAATTTTTGTTGTTCGTTTATTTGGTCTTTCATTATAATCATCATCACTTATTTCCCCATTTGTAAAATCATGAAAGTCATCTTTACCTTCATTTTGTTCTGTAATTTTTAATTTTTCCTCTACGTCCAAATCTAAATGTACCCGAATATTCTTTTTCTTAAACCAATACTCATTTTCATTAAATTTAACATCCCTTGCTATTATGATTTTTTCTTTGTTTACATTCCAAAGCCTATATCCTGAAGGAGCATATCCTACCATTACACACTCCTCGGGTTTGTTACCATTCCATATTTCTGCAGGTGTAACATTTATGTTTGCCGCAATACCTCTGTTCATTACATAATTTACTGTTCTAACTGCCTCATGCCAGAATTCTTTAGGCATTCCCGATTCATCTAATATCGCTCTACTTCTTTCAACTAAACTACGATTCTTTCTTTCCGCTTTTCCATTTTGCTGTGGTGTATATGGTGTAGTGAAATCAATTATTATACCTTTCTCTAAACACAACTTTTTAATATCATTCGAGACATATTCACCACCGTTATCACTTCTGAGTTTTGAAATTTTACATGTGAACTTTGATTCTACCATATTAATATATTCTGAAAATCTTTCGAAAACTTCTGATTTATTTTTCAACATGTGCACTGCAGTAAAGTTGGAAAAATCATCTATGAATGTTAAAAAATATTTACTGCCATCAATTGCCTGTGGTGTAATGGGACCACATAGGTCTGTATGTATGATCTCTAATAATCTCTTACTTTTAGTCCGCAGACCGAATGGATAACGAGTCATTTTTCCTTTTACACATGGTTCGCAAAAATCAACATCATGCAATTTTATACTACTATCAATTCCCTTGACCATGTTACCTTTAATTGACTGTTTCAAACCACTAAAACCTACATGAGCATATCTCCTATGCCATTTTAAATAATCAGAATCATATTCCACATTATGGCACTCTAGTGAATACAACCGGAAACTAATTTCATATAAATTTTTTTTCTCACACAATTTCGTTTCTATCATTAAGCAATTTGGCCAGACCGTTCTCGAATAGTACCTTTATATTGGACATTTCAAGTTTTTTGACAGAAAGTAAGTTTTTCCTCAAATTTGGAGTATAAAAAACATTCTTGATGGTGCATCTTATCTCTTTGCTTCCTACTCTACTAAAAGCTTCTATATTTCCTACTCCTACTGCTAATAAATAATTTGATTCTTTTGCAACTGCAATTTTTATAGGATTCTTCAACATCAATAAACTAGAAAAATAGCTTTTATCATTCACCATATGGTCTGTACAGCCTGAATCAATACAAAATCTGAGAATGTTGGAATCTACTTGACCATTACTAAAATCAGAATTACTATCACTCATAAAACAGACATTACTTGATTGACTTTCATTATTATTGCCATGACCTTCGTTATTCTGAAATTTTTCTTGCATTTCTGCCTGATTACTATGATAATTACTACTAAATCTACTCCCACCTGTAAATCTTCTATTTGTGCCCCTGTTTCCTCTGAACCCTGATTGACCACCTCTGTAACTGCCTTTGTTGAATCCACCACCTGTTCGGTTGAAGTTTTGACTTGTAGACCCTTGTTCTCCACCACGGTTTTGAGGGCAATCTCGTTTGTAATGACCCATTCGACCACATTTGAAGCAACCTCGCTGTGATGTAAACGCTGTATGTGTCTTCATTGTCTTGTCTTCTCCATTATTCATTTTTCGTTTCTCATCTTCTGCTAATAACTTGGATTTGACGGATTCATAGGTTACATCTGATAAATTTTCTATAACTGTAACAAATGTATCATAAGAAGCAGGTAAACTTAATAATAGATTGCAAATTATATCTTGATCTTCCAGTTTAACATCTGCAGCTTTGAGTTATTATTATTATTATTATTATGAAAATTACAAGAGTTGAGGTTCAACACCTATAAACTCAAAAAGAAAAATACTGAGTTCGATACGCATTCACGATACTTGACAAAAATTTGATAAGAAAAAAGAAAAACAAAAACAAATGAATGTCTTAGTTGAATAACACCACACCACACACGAACACTCCAAACTGCAGGATTGAGATTACTGTCTCCCACGCTGAGCTGACCTCCATTCGTCGTATCTATTCTTGAATAGATTAACAGAAGGGGCTTGCACGACGGAGTTGGGAAGACTGTTCCAGTCACTGAAGATTCTGTTGGGTAGGAATTTCTGGCGCTGTGTTGTTCTGAAATGTTCTCGTTTCAGTTTATAAGCGTGACCTCTTAGATTACCGTCGTTGAGTGTGAACAAATCTCTGACTTGGTCACCCAGAAATCCTCGTATGGCTCGGTAAGAGAAAATCAAGTCACCTCGAGCTCTCCTCTCCTCGAAGGATGTCAGTCCCATAGATGCTAGTCTCTGATGGTAAGTGGGTCGTATGGGTCCATAGCCAACACGAGTAGCCCACCTTTGTGTGCTCTCAAGCAAATCAGCCTCTCCTCTTGTTGTGCACCACCAGGCCGGACCACCGTATTCGAGGATGGGGCGAATGTAGATCTTGAATATGGTACCAAATGTTCGGCTGTTGCAACCCTTGAAGGATTAATTGAACATGTATATCAGTTGCTTGGCCTTGGAAGAGATGTGCTCAATATGGCTACGCCAGCTGAGATCTTCCGAGACGATGATTCCAAGGTCGGATAGCCGAGAAACTGGAGCTAGAGCCTGACCGCCTAAGTTGTATGGACGGCGAGGATTGTTTTTTCCGATATGCAGAACGGAGCACTTGCTTGTATTAATGGGAAGCATCCAGATGTTGCACCAGTTGATCAAGTTATTCAGATCGTCTTGAAGTGTGGAGTAATCAGTAGTTGGAGAATTATATATTTTAAGGTCATCTGCGAAAAGCGAGAGTGCAGACCTTAGGTGAGGTGGTAAGTCGGAAGTATACAAGATAAACAGAAGTGGACCCAGGACAGATCCCTGGGGTACACCAGAAAGCACCTGGAAGGACTTAGAAGAAAGGTCGCGTCCAACCCGAACGCGATATGAGCGGTTAGACAGAAAAGCCTTTATCCAGAACAAAAGCTCTCCCCTGATACCCAGATGTTGGAGTTTGGACAGAAGTCGGCCATGTGGAACCCTGTCGAACGCCTTCGAAAAGTCGAGGTAGATCACATCCATCGGCAGACCGGAATCCAATGCTTTAGTCCAATCGGACAAACACGAGAGAAGGTTTGTAATAGTAGAGCGCCCCGGACAAACCCGTGTTGTTGGTCAGGTATCACCTTGTGTTCGAGGGAAAATTTCAGAATCTGCTCACAAATTATTCTCTCCAATACCTTGGAAGCGGTCGAAAGGAGACTAATTGGACGATAGTTATGAGGTGATAGCTTGTCTCCCTTTTTAAAGATTGGAGTTACACTGGCGAATAGCCAGTCAGAGGGAAGAGAAGAGGATGACAGAGATTCACGAAATATGACACTGAGAGGGGTTGCAAAGGCGCTAGCACAGCGCTTCAAGAGAAGCGGTGACATTCCATCAGGACCCGGTGCCGAAGAAGCATTCAATCCGGAAAGATGTTTCTCAACAATTTCCTCAGCTATCTCGACATTGGAAATCTCAACAAGGGAACAAAGAGATGTCGGTGTTGGTATTGGGCCAGGCAATTCGGGCGAAAAAACCTGAGAGAAAACCTCTGCCAAGACATCTGCTGATTCTGTTGGGCTGCTACTGATTTCACCAGACAGGTTCCTGACCAAAGGAACTCCTACCTTTGTATTGGAAGAGGATCGGATATATTTGAAAAGTTTCTTCTTGTTTTTGGAAGATGCCAAACTATTCTCGAAGTCGGTTTTAAATTT
Source organism: Hippodamia convergens (assembly GCA_038502775.1). Classification (NCBI taxonomy): domain Eukaryota; kingdom Metazoa; phylum Arthropoda; class Insecta; order Coleoptera; family Coccinellidae; genus Hippodamia; species Hippodamia convergens. Next base: position 17,951 of record JAVSIQ010000819.1, on the reverse strand, counting down.
CTTTAGGGATGTGGATACATGATTGGAAAAGTTACGGTGAACATTATAGTCAGCCGTCGATCCTGATCTTAGGTACCTTTGCCAGAGTGCTTTCTTTCTCTTTATCAGATGAAGACAAAGATTATTGATCCAGGGCTTGATAGGGTTATGCCTGATTGTTTCAACTCGAGTATTACCAGCAACAATCATGTCAACAGTATCGACGAATTTACCCCACATCGTCCCGATGCCGTCGAGAGGTCTAAGAAGTGATTCCCAGTCAATCTTCCTCAGTTCATTGGAAATACCCTCGAAATCCAACCTACGTAAGGTTTTGTATTGAAGGCTGTTGGATGTTGAGGAGCGAAACTGGATGTCTGTGGATATAGTGACATGATCAGACTTGCCAAATGGCGGAAGATATATTAGATCTGAAGTTAGGTGAGCATCAGAAACGAAGACCAAATCGAGTAGAGAAGGAACTTGGCCGCTTCTGTACCTAGTGGGACTCTCAACGATCTGATGCAGGCCGGAACTTGATGCAAGCTCGGCATATGGGTAGGATGGTGATGACAGGGGGGGTAACTGCATAAGTGGCCATTTCAGGTCAGCACAATTGAAGTCACCCATAATTAAGGTATTTTTGTTTTTGGAAGCTAATGAGGTTAGATAGTTTGCGCAGCATTGCTCAGCGTCGCATGGACGAGGTCTGTATATACATCCGGTTTGAAGCGAAAATTGGGAATTGGAAATTTTCAAGAAGATGTTATCAATACCATCCCAGCTGTTGTGTGTGGATTCTATTTTATAGGAGTCGGTAATATCCTTATGCAAATAAATGCATACACCTCGATATCCAGGAGTTTCTCGGCTATCCTCTCTAAAAATTGTATAATCAGGAATGTGAATTGCCGAGTTAGGGATCCGAGGAGAGAGCCACGATTCGCTGATGAGAATTATAGAAGGTTTATGTAGCTGTGCGAAAGATGTAAGTTCGGTCAATTTGGAAGGCAAAGATTGTATGTTTGTGTAGATTACTTTCCAAGAATGTAGATCAATCAGTTTTTTGAGGGTTTTTTGCTTAACGGTGCAGTAGTGACGATAGTGGGGACCTGCCTGATATATTTAATGGTTAAGTTCCTCTCGCCAGCGTCCTGTCTCCTTTTTAGTTCCGTTCTCAGCGTGTTGAGACTAGATAATTGTTCTCTGGACTTATCGTCCTGGATTTTTATAGTACGAAAACGGGGGTTGCCGACTAAAGAAGTTTTGTTCCTGAGGACTGTCTGTACAATTTCAGGGTTGGAGAACGCAACCTTGACCCAGGGTGGGCGGTTGGAGTCCTTGGCTGGCATTCTGGTCACACCGGTGATATATTGACTAGAGGAAGGTTTAATGTAATCGACAATAGAGGATATCAAGGCTGAGTCTGAAGGCCCATCAGACACAGGAACATTAGATATGACCAGGTTGAAAGAACGTTTAACTCGATCAAGAATTTCAGGAACGATAGCTTCAGAAGAGTTAACGAGTGGTGTTTGTTGGGGACCAAGATTCAAGATCTGGTCACTTAGAGTGGAGATAGTCTGCGACATTTCAACCTGAGTATCCTTCAGTGCAGCTAACTCGGACTCGCACGAAATAATTTTAGTATTATGAAGGTCTAATGTTACAGAATGCTTATTTATGGCGGCAGTGCAACTGTCGAGTCGGGTAAGAATGTCATCCTGTCTTCTCTCAACGCGCTCAAGGGTGGATGTTATATTCCGCACTTGCTCCATCATAAGGTTGAAGTGCTTCACAGTGAGATTTGTGTCAGATGAGTCGGACACAGATGGTGAGTTGATGACTTGGGATGGGGATACGGCGCGAGAACCACTCGAGTTGCTTCGCAGGAGACGTTCGCTCGAGGTGCAAGCAGGACAGCACCACTTTTCCTTACAATCCTTAAGAAAATCGAGTTCTTTAATGGTCAAGTTGACACAATCGGGATGAAAAGACTTTTTGCACCTTACGCAAGCTACTTGTGAGGTAGATTCTGTAATGGGTTTGCAGCAATTTGTACAATTGCGAGGCATCGTGAAGCTTGAACGAGTAGGTAGGGGATAAACAAATATAACTCTTCACTTTCCTGGGCCCGTAGGAAAGACTTGGACAGATAGGGTAGGCCACGGGTGAGGAAACTAGTTGATGGGTTGGGAACACGGAAAGCTAAATGTGAGAACAATGAGCTGCTTATGTGAATACGCACATGGAAAGCCGATGCGTAAAAGTAATCGCCTGTGTTGTAGCACAGCGACGTGGACCCTCCCTGTGTCGAGCGGCGCGAATACTGAGTTCTTGTGTTCTTGAGGACTGTGCGCGAAAGCAGGGCTGACTACCGGAGTAGTGGTGGGAACCGGTCTTCCGTCTAGCGGTCAAGGTCACCGGTTTGTTTACTTTTGCTTTTAGAATTTATGTAAAATAAAAATGATTCAAATTATTTCGTTCAACAATCGGGAAAATCAACCAATATGGAAAGTACGTAAGTTAACTTACAGACTGAACGATTTAAGAACTGTTAATAGGCGATGTAACCACAGTGACACACAAATTGGCTAAGAGCACATAGAACTACGTCTGCTTGCGAAAACGTATCGAGAATGAATTCACTGTATTTTCAAATTCTTCAAGAAATTTGGTTGGGCTTTCATTCTCCTTCAATTTCATACTTAGAAGTTTCTTCTTCAGGTATAATTGTCCAGGAAGACCTTTCTTTTCATATTTTCCCCCTGAGTATGTTCCACATTTGAAAGGCTGATTTGGAATCTCTCAGACTCTCAATCTCTGTGTCCTCTATACACTGTACCAAGATGGATTTAGCTTTGTTGTCCTTCTTTACTTCTGCTGGTTGTGTTAGATCAGCTTCGGAAATGATCATTGCTGAGACATCATTCTCTGCTAACACCATTTCAACCCTAAATTTCCAATTATGGTAGTTCCTTCCATTGAGTGGTTCTATATTCAGTTGCTTATCCATTCTTGAATCGCTCATCCACCAATAAATTGTTGAAAACTTAGAGTAGTCTTCAGATTTTCCACGTGCCTTTTCCCGGCTTTTTGAATAAACCTTTTGATTTGGATTTTTATCCTCTTGAATTTACTGTATTACGTACTACACAGTTTCCTGGGAACCGGATCTGGGCCCAAAACCTGATATTTGGGAGTTTTAGTAATAAAACTAGCACCTTCCTAAATCCCTTTATTCTAATATCTCTTTAGCTCTTAACATGTGCTATTCGCCATTACTCGATACATAATCATTGTTCTACTGCGTTCTAGAATACTTACTAGAGTTGTTACGAAAAGAACGGAACAGGTTTTTGGGAACAGGTTTTCGCAACCTGTTCCGAGAACCTGTTCTTTTCAAAGAACGGAACCTGTTCTTCAAATGAACAATGCTGTGAAATCAATTGCAGGGACCCGCGCAATGAAGTATCACCCGATCATCTGAAGAACGGGCAACCAGCTGTTCTCGAAGAGCAGTGACTCGATTCAAATTTACCTGCTCTCGGTCCTGAACCCGTTTTTTATAAAAGAACAGATTTCTGGCTGTTCCGCAAAGAGCAGTGACTCTTTCAATATAGCTGCTCCCGAACCGCACTCGTTCTTTAAAAGAGCAGGTTGCAGGCTGTTCCGCAAAGAACAGTGACTCGATTTGATCTAGCTGATCTCGGACCGCTCCCGTTCTTTAAAAGAACAGGTTGCTGGCTGTTCCGCAAAGAGCCGTGACTCGATTCAAAATAGCTGCTCCCGGAACACCCGTTCTTTAAAGGAGCAGGTTGCTGGCTGTTTCGCATTTCGTAAAGAGCAATGACTTGAATGACTTATTTGATCTGAAAGCAAGCTCTAAACAAAGCAATCATTATCATATTTTTAGTTCGAAAAAAAAAGATGTTTTTTATGTCAAAAAGAATATAATTGATATGTTAACATTTGCTAACATTTAAAATATTTTGAGTAATGAAATATTTTTGTCAACTTCACTGATAAAATATGATACCATCATAACGCATAAGGGTCGATCTCTTTTCGATAAGTAATTCAAGAGATTTTTCTAATGATCCTATGACAGACTAGAAAATATTTCGTTCTTTAGAGAAAAAAGATATATCCGGAGAATCATATCTTCGAAATATGTTATCATTGAGATGATTGTGAACACATGAGTATGAAAGAAATAAGATACAAAAATTGGAAGATTTTCTTTAATTGGTGGGGCACCACCCATCCTCCTCCCGCAATGCCCTAGTTACGCCAATGATTTCCGAGAAAACAAGCATTTCAAATGCAGAGAACAGGTGAACAAAAGAACAGGTTCTTTCTCGAGAACGGAACAGTTCAGAACTGTTCCACAAATTAACCTGTTCTTTAACAACTCTAACTTACGTCTATTTTGACATGACCGTACATAGAATGAACTCTTGACGTTTTATCAGTGTCATACTCACTTCGAGTTAATATAAAAAACTACGAAAGAAAATTCTTATAATCTGATACTGCGTCGTACTACGGATATTAAGGAAAAAAGCAAACTAGCATTTCAGAAAAACAAAGAGGAAAAACCACAATATATGTATGTTCATTGTTGGAATGATTCTCTAGACCTATTGTAACGTTTTGTATTTTATATATTTTTTACAGATCCTTGAAAAAGGTCATAAATATAACCGAAAGCTTGGAATGATATAAAAGTGTATCACTTACCTCTAACAGACTGATATTTCCCGATATATATATATTTACATCTCCGAACATTATGGCTTCAAACCATATACCAGCCATTGTGGCGTCACATAGAACGGGAAGACCTATGTCAGTTCTGATTCGTGTATATTCAACAGACACGGCAAATTAAGCACCCTCTTCACGATGAATACCGTACGATGAGAAAATAAATATACAAATTTTTGATGTCTAGCGTATATTATAGCTTCATTATAAATTCCTACCATTGTGCCTTCAAATATACAATTTTTGTATAAGAAGATAATATTACGGACTCACATAATATGCGTTCGATTCCCTTACAGCGTTGTCAGATAAGTATACTATTCCCGACTATTATGGCAATGATTTCACAGTTCTCAGTTTGAATTGGGTATCCACGTTAAGTTGTGTATGATGTTGTTAGAAGCGCGATCCTATGCAGTATTTAAATCGTTCAAAGAAATTCTTCCTGAGGCTCCCAAATAATGTTATTTGCACGAAAGAGCACAAATAAAATAAAATTTTCAATCGTACATATATAATTTCAAATTTTTTTCTGCAGGTATCCAACTTATTCAGCTTTCCTTGTTTTGAACAAAATTGTACTCATTCGAGAAGACCTCAACTTATTCTCAGGATACTGAAATGCATCGTTCTCAACATACTGGGTGTTTGAATTGAATATCTTGAAACATTTGATTCGTCTAGAAATTCTGGAAAATCTTTCTGTTGGTTTTTTTTTTGAAATTTCACAACTTACTCAGAATGAAAGCAAATTAAGCGCTTATTTGACTTGAAACTTTGAGCGGCGTTTGCCATCAGTCACCGCAACGAACTTTTTCAATCGAAAATTTTATGCCATTTGGTTTTTTTAATTTTTATATTTCATTCAGGTGAAGTGGAGAATTTATTTCTAATTAGCTCACCCAACATTCCTAATCGAAGTTCTCAGGATATTTAATATTTTTATTTTTTTAAATGAGTTTCAATCATTTGATTTTGCCCCGACTTCGCAAAGAAAGCATTTTATTGTGTATCAATTCATCAGTCATGAAATCTCTATTGAATTGCGTAATTCCGCCAATAGAGGATTCGACCATACTACTAATCACTTATCATAATTTCATTGAAAGATTGTTCTAAATCGTTTTCTAATCGACCATTTTCGAGGAAATCAGATATTCGAAATGTATTTCAAAATATCCTGTATTTTGGAAACAATGTATTTAGTTTTTGTTCGAGAACCATTTTCATGAAGTGAACTAAAAAAACACCTTGTCTATTGCGAAGCAATTTTTCATGAAATTCATTTCTGTGGAGTCCATCGAATTTCCTGCTGATATTAATGCCTTTCAAGTTTCATCAATCAACAGGAAATAAAACTTGAATGAGCATTGTCGACTTATGATGATGATCTTCTTAATAGTAACAATACATTTATTTCATAGATGAGAATAATGATGATGAAAATGAGAAGGATGAATTAGCGGAAAGTATGTCGATAAATATTAATATCAGCACCTCAGAGGTAAAGTGTGTTGAGTCACATTTTTTCAGACTCGAACTATATACAATATTGGATTCACAATAGTTAATTCTAGCTAGTGGAACACATTTTTGACTCCCTAGGTATATCAAGTTGCCAAATAATGGCAGTAAACATACTTTGAAACGATAATCGAACTGAAAAATCTCTCTTTTGTCCAATTTTGAAATTGTGACTTAACACACTTTACCTCTGGGGTGTTGATATAGATTTCGATTTATTTGGAAATAAATCAATTGACCTTTTAAATTCGCCAATGTGAAAAAAAAAATTTGAAGGTATTTTTCTTCCTATTTACAAAAGCTCGTAATTTTTGGAGAGGGAGAAAACACACAAATTTCTTTTTAAAATCCTTTATACCGTTTGTCATAAAACAAAAAAGAGGAGGATATGATTTTTTTTTTCGAGACAAATGTTCACAGATATTACTTAGACGTTAATTTATTTATTTATTTATTTATTTATTAATTAACGGTACATGACCTTTTCATCAAGAAAAAATATACAAAATAATACAGATCAACTCATCATAATACAAAGAGAGTAAATGCAAGTATACATACATATTATATCAAAACAGAAAGAAAAAAACAAGAGCAATAAAACAAATGAATCAAAAAAATATCACAGTCTTATCAGGTAATTCAAATCTCTCCTCAATCTTGAAATGGAATCATGAAATATATCAACTCCCAGGGAGTCCGCGGCATTAGCATTTCGTATCATTCTCGAAACCGGAGAATGTAAACAATAATTGGTTCTTGACTGGGGGAGTCGAAACAGATCAAACCTTCGGATGGGTCTAGGAGGAACATATAAATTGAATTGGGCTAACAAGTTAGGGGAGTACAAAAGACCTTGAAAGAGCTTGGCAATGAATATCACACCCGCGTGAAATCTCCTCGTCCTTAAGGAGGGCAGTCCAAGACGGTCGCGCATTCCACTAGCTGAGAAAGTATAGATCGAAAAAGTACCCATCTTAACAGCAGCACACCTAAGAAACCTATTCTGAACTCTCTCCAGCAAAGAAACATCAACCGATAAGTATGGAGACCACACGACAGATGAGAACTCCAAGATGGGTCTAACTAAAGATAAATAAAGATGGTGTAGAGTCTCGATGTTGAAGTCCTTAGTATTTCTGATAATGAATCCCAAAGTCCTGAGAGATGAGGCAGAAATAGCCTGGATATGTGACCTAAAAGACAATGTGCTATCATATGATACACCCAGGTCCTTGAAAGAAAACACTCTATCAATATTCTTACCACCAATACAATAATCGACCGTGATAGGGCGCTCCAGACGGGATATCGTCATAAATTTACATTTATCGACGTTGATAGACAGACAATTGGTAGCACACCACTCTTCCACTGCCCGTAAGTCCAACCTCAATCTCTCAACATCAGATACCGACTCCACTGAACAGAAAAGTTTCAAATCATTCGCAAACAGCAAGAACCTAACGAATCGGATGACATGATTTAAGTCATTGATGAAAATCAAAAATAACAATGGACCCAGGTGACTACCCTGGGGAACCCCTGAAGTCACTGGTATAGAAAAAGATAATGTTCCACCAATTTTAACGGACTGGTGTCTGCCCGAAATATAGGACATCAACCACCGACATAAACTATCATGGAAACCAAACATCATAAGCTTTCTACCCAGAATTCTATGGGACACACTATCGAACGCTTTCGCAAGATCAGTGTATATAACTTCGACCTGCTTGTGATTTTCCAAAGCCCCAAGAACAAATTGAGTGAAAACCAGCAGATGTTCTCAGCTCGAATAAAATTCACGGCATATATTTAAAAATACCACTAGCTCACCTACACAACCAAGGCTTCAGTTATTTGAAAATAAGTCTCATGTGCCCAGGAACTTAATTGAAGTTTATTCTAATTTAATTAAAATTGGGAAAGTCATTTCACGATGTGGGAGCAAGACAGACGTGTAGCTAGTAAATCAGACGCACTCACAGCTAGTACAAATATTGCTATTTGTGAGACCGTGTAGCTCTTATCGAAAAATTCTACAAAAACATCAGAAAAATTCGCCATTCTTAGAGAAATTTTTTCGAACAAATGAGCATGCTTAACTTGCACTAGTGACAGTTAGAGAATATCTCGGAGTGATTTAACAGATAATTGATATCACGATCTTATCTGATCATGTGTTACATTACATGATACAGGGTGTCCCGGGAAGAATGCGACTAACGGATACCATGAATTAAAGCCTGCATTCACCGAACGAAGAATGTTGCCACCGCTCCGCTACCGCTACCTAGCATAAACGGAAAGCGCTCCCAAAATGCCCGCTTCTCCGGAACGTGTTGAGTTTGTAGCGTATGAGCCGCCGGACGATTCCGCAACAGTTCCACAACTTTTACGTTCGGTGAATGCAAGCAATGTCATCATGCTGGACTCGTATCAAGAGGTTTGAATTACCTGAGTGCATTCGTTTGGTGTACACAGGGTGGTGTTCAACTTATGAGTGAATTTTCACGGTTTAATATCTCTTGAACTAATCGAACAAATGATTTCAAGTTTTGAAGTTTTGTCACCCTTTACTATCGCCTTCCTTCAATATTTCTGGAACCGAATAAATCACATCCAGACTTGGAAAATTTCAACCTTTTCTTATTTTCGCCTATTTTCGTGAATATTGCATCACCTTGTAAGGGAACACTATGTTTCGTTTCCGTGCCACAAAGAAATAATCACTTTCTAAAAAAAATTCAAAATTTCTGCTTGGCACCGTCATACAGGGTGTTCAATACACATTCTCTTCTAGAAATTTGGAACTTATTGATAAAATTATTTCAAATTTTATAGTTTTGCCGTTCTTTACGACTGCCCTCCTTGAATTTTTCCCAAACTCAAAAAACAAAAACAGACTGAATTTGACTTCTTCCGTTCTATAAATATTAAAAAGAGGCGCGAGTAAGTATGATTAAACTTCGAAATTTGAAATCATTCGATCGAGTAGTCCAAAAGTTATCGATCTTGAAAATTTCAATAATCACCTTGTATACCCCAAACGAAGGCACACAGGCGATTAAAACCATTTGATATGAGTCCAGCCTGATGACACAAATTCAGGGTATCCATTTGTCGCATTCGTCCCGGGACACCCTGTATAACACTTCATCAGATAATAACGTGATATCGAATCGGTGAGTATTCCATTATTGACAAATTTAGCTGTTTTCAATTTGCATAATTTTTTTGATTGATAGCATTGTCATATATCTTGTTCTCTCATAGTGAAATGATTCTCACTACCTCACTCAAAACAGAATCAACCTTGAAGATGGTGGTTTTTCTCGCAGAAAATTTTATTGACCACTATTTGAGGAATTAAAATCCACTAAGAGTCATACCGTTTCGGAATCCTCATTCAATGCGTCAGTTACTAAATTTACTTCCCAAAGTTGCAAAGTACTTTTTTTCAGTGAGAATACTAGAATCTAGGCGAAGCGTGGTAGTGTCATTTTCTTTCATGGTGGATTGGCTAGCTTTAAATTTTGGGCTATGGTATAAAGAATCATTAATCAGTATTAAAGAACAAAAAAAAAAAATAGAGAAGTAAAGACTTTCATCAGGAGTGAGAAGACCGTCACAGAGTGAAGATTTTCCTAATTTTTTTCGAATGATCGAAACAACAATTTCCGGAAGCCATTATATTTTGGTCAATCACCCGATTGCAATGCACCGAGGTTGCATTTCGAACACTAAGTTTATCTATAAACTTTTTTGAAGAAAGACAATTTCCATAATCACTTCTTCTATACTCGAAACGTTTATAAGTTCAAAAGATGAAGTTGTATTCAAAAATAAATATCACTTATTTTTTAGTATACGCTCAAAATATGCATTTGACTAATGAAAAATATTGTAAATGTTTACAACCGATCAGAATATCACCATCCATATATGACGTTTACGTTAATACGAGATTTGGAAAGCCACTAGATGAGTTACGCTGAAGCGCAATAAAAATTCTGCCTCCGAAAGACATATTAGCGAGTCATCAGCTGAATGAGAATTCTCTATTATATGCATAAAAAAGCTAGGGTGGTGTTGCCACATCTCTGAGTCCGTAAAGTACAAGGTCTAGTTCACAATATACACGAAATGTATACTACAGTCACGGCACCGGTGGTAAAGTCTCAAACTAAAATATACAATATTGACCATTCTCCTACCATTAGAGCGTCACAAGAATTAATTTTCATTTCGTAATAATGATGGCATCTTTGCAACTGAATCAGATTTTTGTGTTCAAGGTTCTTCCGTATTACTCAGGGCTCCGACTGACATAAACCAGAGTCAAATCGGTAGCCTCAATGAGCGGCAAATGTGAATTACATTATGGCTTCACATATACTGAAGCCGTAATTCGTCTGAAGCCATAATGAATGGTGGTTGCATGTTAAATGAAGCCTTAATGATAGGAGGATATATATATATATATATATATATATATATATATATATATATATATATTATAATATATATATATATATTATATATATATATATATATATATATATTATATATATATATATATATATATAATTATGTTTTTCGGGAGGAAGACTTCGTTTTAAAAAAAAACTACTTTACTTTATTCAATACAATACAACGTTAATACTTGGTAGAGCTACTAGATCGATTAATTAACTGACTAGAAATTGTCATTCACAGATATTTATAATATTCTCTTATCTTATTCTTCCTGCGTATTGACTGCAGGTGTTCATTGCTTGGTCTGCAAAATACAACATAGTAATATATCGAATAAATGGCATATAGATAAACAATGTATCTAATTAGTATGGGGCCATATTATGGCCCCTTTGGATAAAGGTATCACCTTGATTAGGTGTAGCTTTACATATTTTCAAATACTCAAATAAAAAGTATAAAATAATTAAAAGCATAAATATTCCTAAAATAATCATAAATGTTGATGTTGTATTAGGTTTTCATCTTTGTATATCTTCTAATTTGACGTCTGGAATATCTTCTTCCTGGAATTCTTCTTTCTCCTCTTCTCGGGATTGGTTTCGTGAGATTATCGCCGTCTTGGGAAGGATTATGTATTTTTCTTCATTTCTAATCGATGTTGGGAATATCTCTTTTTGGAAATAACTAATAATACATTTTGACTGGATTATCGCCATCGGTGAAGTGAAGTAATATTTTGTTTGCTGAGGACATTTTTCTTGAATCCCCATATTATTTATCGAAAGGATGATTCCATCTTTCAAAGTTTTCAAATTTGATATAGGAATAACTTTTTTCCTGGGACAATTTTCTAAATGTGTCTTCAATACCGTCCTTATACATTCTGGAGGTTTTGTTAAGGAGTCTTGATCGCAAAGGTAGTCTTCTTCGACAGCATGACATTCACTGGTTGACCATTTCAATTCTTTTTCTTGAGTGAGCATATAAGGATTGGTATAAGGTAGGGTTAAGTTTTTCTGAGGGATGTAGTAAAACTTGTATAGATTAAACTTTTGTTCATAAACGGTCGGAATTGATATAAGAAATAATAGAACTTTCTCTTTAAACATTACTCTCGTATGACATAACTGGTAATAATCTTTCAAATGATGCATTGGAATAATAGTGTCATTTTTAATTAATTCTGCGAATTTCGTATATGGCAAAATAGATCCATGTAGAATATGTAATCTAGCAAAGCTCACTGCTGTTTGGATTTCATTTAGTATACTTTTAATATCCTTAATTTCAAATGTGAGAAGATGCATGTGTTCAATGTGTCTCAATTGCGGTATTGTTCGTAATAATTTATAATTGTCTGCGAATTGTCGAAATTTATCAATATACTTATTTTTCAAATCATTAATTGTAGTAGTATTCTGCTTTTGATTCCTCATAAGTGTGTCCTTGTTTCTTGCTATACTTTCAAAATAATTTTTATAAAGTTCTTCGTCGTCTAAATCTAACGTTCCAAATAAAATCTTTGAAATTTTACCTCCAATATTAATAAGTCCTCTTTTAACTCTTATTTTTTCATTAACAAGTTCTTCTAAAGTTTTAATATTAATTATATTCGAATGTTGTAAATATTCATAATGCGGCGTTTGTGTAAATCCCAATAATTGTTTATTTTTCAAGCTATCAATTTCTTTCTGATATTTTAAAATAAGATCCTCAACTTGTTTCAAATCAATATGATAAATTAGTTGTATATTTTTCTTCGTTATATACGCTTTTCCAAGTAAAATGGGGAGTATATTGTTTTTAAAGGGAGAAATTTTAATACAAGTTATTATAATTATCTTGAGTATAATAAGGAGGAAAATGAAGTGTTTCATCTTGAATCTGAAACAAAATGATATTATTTCTTTCTCTGTTTCACGATTTTCTTATGATAAATGTGTTTATTCTTACAATCCTTTATTCTGTGAGAATCTATTTCGCGAGCATCTATCTCTTTATACACAGGGTCGAGTTTGCTAGTAATGGGAGTTTTGATATAAGTAGGATTTTTATTTAAGGGGTGATCTTTCTCAGCTTTACGTTTTTCATTAATTTTTTCTATACGGTTTACATTTTTCAGATTCTTTGACTCTAAGTGTTTTGATATTTCATTCAAGTTTTCCCGATAATTTTGAATATAATTTTCTACTCTTTCATTATGACTTATTTCAATTGGAAGAGAATAGTTTAAATCTGCTTTGATTATTTGCATTGGAGTCATATCTAGACTCGAGTGATTTGAGTTATTACAGCTCAATAGAGCCTGAGAAATTCTATTTTGAAATGTGTTAGTTGTTCCAATGGTTCTTAATTGCTCGATTAAGATCGAATGAAAACGTTCTACTAATGCATTTGAATTCGGATTATAATTAGTTATATAGTGAATTTCTATTTTATGAGTTTTACAGAAATCTTGTACGACACTGTTTTTGAATTCTAATCCATTGTCGCATGTTATTTTGATTGGGACACCGTAATGACTGAAATAAATTAACAATTTGTCAATAATCTCTGTACCTGTTTTCTGTAAGAGCGGGTAACATTGTCCTAGTCTCGAAAATGAGTCTACAATGCTAAGACAATAATTTTGATTAAAACGAATTGTATCACAATACATGTGAGGAAATGGTTTCAAACCAATAGGATTAGGCTTGAATTGTAATTCAATAGGTGTTCTTTCATATTTATTTTTCTGACATATCTCACACGAGTTAATATAATTCTGTACGTCTTTATTCATATTCGGCCAATAATATTTACGTCTCAAACTTATTAAATTTTCTTTTAATCCGCGATGAATAGTTTTGGTTTCATGATATTGCTGGATTCGTAATAATTATTCGTCTTTCTCTTCGACATCTTCCACGAATATTCTAGAAATTTTAAATTGTAAGGTTTTATAATTGAAATTATTTTGTAAAATTCGTATAAAGGGTTTTTCTAATTGTTCAGAGACAAAATATATAGTATATGATTTTTGAGGTTGAACGTATTCTTTGATAAATCGGAAAATATCTGTATCAATCGAATTAATGGAGACTCTGAAACGTAGTTTATCTCCGAACAGTTTCACTTTCGTCACATTATAACTTGGACCTATCTTCAAAATGATTTGTAATGGATAAGCATTAATACTTCTTTCAGTGTAAGGGAGCTCTAAGATTGGATTTTCAGTATTACTATGAACTGTTATATCGCTATGGACAATTATGTGTCCTGATTGTAATTCAGTTAAATCTTCATCATTTAAAATGGGCAATTCTGCAGTAGGCTCAGTTAAAAGATTTAAACATTCATCTAATTCGTCGTCTGTTATATTATTAAAAATTGACTCATTATCTTCGATTGCATTAAAATCTATAAATTCTTTATTTACTTCATTAGAACATGCGAGGTCTTTATTTATTTTCGTGTATTCATTTTCTTCCAATTTTATTCTACTTAATGCATCTGCATTATTCCTTGATCCTTTTCTATATTTAATCTCATAATCAAATTCTTCAAGTTTAATACGCCATCTCATTAAACGTGAATTAGGTTCTTTCAAAGAGAATAACCATGATAAAGGTTTATGATCCGTATAAATTGTGAATTTTCTCCCGTACAAATAAGGACGAAAATGCTTGCATGACCAAACGATCGCGAGTAATTCTTTTTCAATGGTACTATATCGAGATTCCGCTTCATTAAGGGTTTTACTGGCATATGCAATTGGAAGGTCATTCGGAGGAATGCCTTGAGATAATACAGAATCTACCGCAAATCCTGATGCGTCTGTAGTTAAAACAAAAGGTTCTTTATAATTCGTAAACGCAATATCGGCTCGTTCATTAAACTCCTTTTACATATTTCAAAAGCTTCAATATATTTGGGATCATCGATATTAATTTTCGCATTTTTCTTCAAACATATTGTTAAAGGTTTAGTAATCTTTGCACAATTAGGAATAAATTTTCTATAATATCCTACTAGACCAAGAAATGATTTAATTTCTTTTTTCTGAGTTTTCGGAATTGGAAATTGTGAAATCACTTTCAATTTATTTGGATTTGGCTTAATTCCCTCTGGCGTAATAATATGTCCTAAAAATTCTATTTCTTCCTTGAAGAAATTACATTTATCTAATTGAATCTGAAATTGTTCTTTCTTTAATACTTCAAGAACAGTATGAATATTTGCTAAGTGCTCCTCGACTGATTCTGAAAATATAATTATATCATCCATGTAGATATAGCAAATTTTTCCAATATAATCTTTATGTATTTCGTTCATACATCTCTGAAATGTTCAAGGGGCATTTTTTAATCCAAATGGCATTCTAAGAAATTCATAATGTCCGTTATCAACTGTAAAAGCGGTTTTTTCAATAGATTCTTCATCTAATTCAATTTGATGAAAACCGGATGCTAGATCAAGAGTAGTGAAATAATTTTTATTTCCGAGTTTATCTAAAATATTTTCAATTTGTGGTAAAGGGTATTGATCATCTATTGTTTTATCATTCAATTTTCTATCATCTATAGCCATGCGCCATTTAGTTTTTCCGGATAAGTCTTGCTTCTTCGGGACCATTACAATGGGAAAAGACCACGGAGAAATGCTCGGTCTAATAATTTTCTTTTCCAATAAATCTTCAATTTGATTTTTAATTTCCTCTTTATGAGTTTCAGGATATCGATATATTTTACTGTGTACAGGTATTTCATCGCTTGTACGAATTTTATGTTTAATTTTACTTGTAAAATTCAATGGTTGTCCTGGCAACTGAATTGCTTTCGAGTTCATTTGGAGAATTTTCATTAATTGATTGCTTAACTTGGGTTCCAAATGACTAAGATCAACAGGGATTTTTACAGGATTTTGACATACTTGTTGATATTTAAAAGGAATTCTACAATAGGTATTCATTAATACTTGGTTTTGAAAGTCTAACGCTAAACCGTATTTATTAAGAAAATCGGCTCCTATAAGGCCATCGTAATTATTATGAAATTTATAAAGTACAAAAGGGTGACTATCATTCATACGAAATTCTGAAAATAAAGGAAGTAATACCTTTTCATTTGAAGTTTCCTGCTTCATGCATGCAGTTAACGTTGTTTCTTCTTAAAAAATATTATCATAGAAATTTTCATAAGCAAATTTTGGATCTATCAAACATACTGAACAGCCACTATCGATTAAAAGTTTACATCTTGGATATTTGAATTCAATAAAGGGCAATTGATTAGAATGATTAATATTATAATTTAAGTCAATGCGTCTTCTTGGGTAACTTCGCGAAAATTTCGACTATTATTGTCGTGGTTTTTTAACGTTGTAGGTTTACAATAATTAAATTGATTTTCATTTCTTTGTTTCCTCGTATCTAAATGCGGTAATTCTTCAAAGTAAAAATTAGGATTATTATGTTGATTTCTATTCTGGTAATTATTATGATGAAAGTTACGTTGGGGATTTGGATTATATTGTGTAGAATAGTTTGAACGTTTCTGGGGATAGTTTCTTGTCTGAATCGACGACATTTTCTCTGGAGGGGTAGTAATTCTTTGATTGGGATTTGGTTTAAAAACATTACTTGAATGATTCGGTTTAAAATTATTATTATGATTTGGATATTGGTAGATAGTATTCCTTTGAGTAAATGGAATTGGCTGCGAAGGAAATCTAGGTACTTCGCCGTAATTATTAAATAAGTGATTTGATCTATTTTGGGAAGTGTAATCAAAGTTTCTTGAAACATTTTTTCGAATGATTCTGAGGGAAATTATTTTTTTTTCTACTTCTATCAAGTAATTCATATTGGGCTAGATTGCACATATAGTCTTTCGTTGCGTTTACTGTGTCATCAGAAGAAAATCCATTATTCGTTATTAAATATGTTCTTAGCTTCATGGGTGCGTTTGATATTAGAACAGTTTTACAAATTTTCAAAATATTATTCTTATAAATTGCTTTTTCCGGATCTGGCATTCTATCTGCGTCAATTCTATAATTTATTCTTATCTTCAAAGAAATTATTCGGTCTATGAAGGAAATTATGTCTTCATTGGGTTTTTTATTTAAGAATTGTAATTAGTGTATCAAAACGTCTTAGTTAATTTGATCACGAAATTTAGTGTATAAGAAATGCTTGAGAACATCCCAATTATTCGGAATGTCAGACGTTGCTTCAGATAGGGCTCTATCTATTAGTTTCGATTTGACCACTGCGAAGCAATAATTTTTCACCATAATATTTTCATTTACGAACATCGCTAGATAATCATCAACACTTTTTATGAACGAATGCAACTAGTTCTCAACACCTGAAAATTTAGGTAACAGCATACCAAACTTTTCAGCTAGCGACAAATCTACTGCCATTTTGTTTTGTTTTGTTCTTACGACCTCTTTAGTGTTTAATCGACGTAATATTGAATTATTTTAATATTTTACGTATTTAATCAATTATATCAATTATTATGTAATTGCATCAATCATCAATTATATCAATTATTATTTCAATCAAGTTGTCGGTTTTTTCTCAAGAAACCTAGGAAAAACTATTATAATCGGTTTTTGAAATAAGAAACCTAGGAAAAACTTTATAAATCGGTTTTTGGAAGAAACCTACAGAAAACTTTATAAATCGGTTTTTTGGAAGAAACCTAGAAAAAACTTTATACAAGTTTTACGCTCAAAACTTGGGGAAAAGGTTGACTAATTTTGGGCCAGATTAGGTAAACTGGGAGTAATTAAAGGATTGCTCACCACGTTGTCTTGTTGAATTTGAAACCGTCACGGGGCGCTACTCGGGATCGGGCTCCTGTCTTCTTCACCTAGTTCTTCTTGTGCTCAACGGTTGAAACCGACGGTGTTGTAGACTGGATGGACCTCTTCTTCTTCAGGAACTCACAGAATTTACCAAAACCGGCACAATCCCATCCTCGTCGCCAATTATGTTTTTCGGGAGGAAGACTTCGTTTTTAAAAAAAAAACTACTTTACTTTATTCAATACAATACAACGTTAATACTTGGTAGAGCTACTAGATCGATTAATTAACTGACTAGAAATTGTCATTCACAGATATTTATAATATTCTCTTATCTTATTCTTCCTGCTTATTGACTGCAGGTGTTCATTGCTCAGTCTGCAAAATACAACATA